>PVKA01053309.1:0-11274 GCA_004027165.1 Ctenomys sociabilis | reverse complement strand
ACTCTGTATGGTTAAGGTGTTTTGAAACTGTCTGATTGACATTTGTATTTCAATAAAATAAAAATAAATGAAAAAAAAAAAAAAAAGTAAGATCTTTTCCTTTAATAATACCTGATAGGCTAGGAGTGCAACCTCTGGTTCTGCTTTGCACATTTCAAGCAGATGCCATCACAACTCACTTCCGCGGCTCCCCAGGCTACCATAGTGTCAAATTTAGATTACAGAAAAAAAAATTCTCAGCTCCTCAAAGTGGCTTAAACAGAACTTGGGATTTGGATGAAATTATACACTCTGGTGCAATTTTTAAATAACTCAGTTATACCAGTTAAGCTCAGAAAAAGAAGGTGCCGTTTAATTCATGTCTTCTCAGAGGTGCTTATCTTTAATTAGCTCTTTGATCACTGAGTCAATTAAACTGGGACCCGTTTCTAAAGAATTGTTATAGTTACTATAAAAGACATCTTTGGCTAACCAAGTTAATAATTACTAGATATGACCTTTATGCATTTGGCTCTCTGAATTTTCTGCCTTCTTTTTGGATATCTATACCTTACAATATGTTTTCTTATATTTCTCCTGTCTTTCTTTCTTTCTTTCCTTCTTTCATACTGGGTCTTGTTACACAGACTGACTTATAGTGGTCCTCCTGTCTCAGCCTCCCCAGTTCTGGGATTACAGAATTTGGTGGCAGGTTTGGTGCCCGGCCGGCACAGCATGCAGCACCAGGGACCAAACCAAAGTCCTTGTTCTTGCCAGGCAGGAACTTAGACTGTTGTACTACCTCCCTGGCCCCTGCATTATTCTTTTTGTACTTAAAGTACTTGCACTTTTTTATTCAAAAGAAAAATCTATCTTTTCTTTTCTTTTTTTTTTTTTTTTTTTTTTTTTTTGTAGTGGCCTTTGCACTGAGCAATATCCCTAGACTGAGCTTAGCCTCCCCAGGGTGATTTGACCTATAGACATAAACCACTGTACCAGCCTGAAAATCGCCCCTTCCGATGACTCCATTTCTCCCTGGTATTTGGTCACACTTCCCTGCCCCCCTTGTCAATTCTAGCCCATCTCAAATTCTTGACTTCTCCCATGTGCTCACTTCTTCAATCACCAGAGTTAGTCTGATTTTTCTCCCTCTCCTGTGCCTGAATGATACAAAACAAATAATACAAAATGAGGATATTTTTCTGTGTGTCCATATATTTATTTGCATTCTTTCCTGTTTATGGATACACTGTCATAGAACCAACCAGTCATTCCTTGCTCACAGTACCAAAGACTTATAATCCCATATTAATAATATATGTGATCCCCATTGTTTTCCAAATTACCACCTTATAACCATAGCAAATGGAACTGATGGGCAACCTGAAGGCTAGGAAGTGGTAAGTGTTGGCATCTTTTGCATTCAGTACACTTCCTGTAGTGGCCAGGGTGAAGCAGCCACTTAGTAAGAGCACATTGCATAGATTGGGCTGAGGGTGCCATCCTTATTAGAAACTGCTCTGTTTCTCTTATTTGCTGTGCATAGTCTGTCAGCAGAACTTGAGAGCTGTGAACTTAATATGAATAATCACTTACCTGTGTTTCCCAGTCATGTCTACTAACTGTGTAACTAAAATATTTTCCTGTGTCTGAGTTTAGATGAGCATTGTGTTCAAATTGCCACTGCCTAAGCTGCACATACACAAAAAATGAATATGCAAGTTTAATGAAATTTACTAAAAATATAAGTGTGGTCATGCAATGTTTCATTATTAACCTTATGCATACAGCATGGTTCAAATACTTTTCATACTTGAGCAACCACTTCCTACATTTAACGTTTAACTAATGCTTACTAATGAGACTACTCCCAAGCTAACTGAAATTTTTATTACCTTCTTAATTAACAGTGTTGTCACTATGATTTAACTCTTCACCTTGATGAAGGGATCAACAAGAATATCTGGCAATTTTACTTTTATTGTGAAATATCATCTCCACCAAAAGAAAGTGTGGATGATACACGAATGGTGGAGTGATGGGACTGAAATGCTGTGTAACACCACCTAATAATCGTTTTCTGCTAATTATGTTTCTAAATCTATTACCTTATTAATATAAATGTAATAGATGATTTGCTACGCACACTGCAACAAAATAAATCAAGTTAGAAGCTCGTTTCTCCCATGGGTCTTCTGCACTGTCACTGTTCAAACCAAAGTCTCTTTCAACAAAATGCCCACATCCGAGCAGAGGAGTGATGTTGAAATGCTACGTGATTTGTAATTCCTAATAATAACTTTTGTTTTGTTAAGTCACTTTTTGCCCATTAGCATCCTTCAAAGCCTTAATGATCCTTATAATTAAATTACAACTTGGAATGAAAATTTTCTCACACTAGAAGAAATATAGATTTATTTAAAATCAAAGCAATATAATTTAAAGACAAATGGCTACACATGATTGAAATTGGGGGAACCTGAGCCTGAAACAAGAAGTGCTTCTGATAAAGAAATGAATTGAAGATCTCTGAGAGGGCAGAGTTCCACACCCCAGGGGGCAAGGTCAAGATTAATTCGCTTTCTAACTAAGACAGATGAGGATCATTGCTTGGGAGCCAGAGGAGATGAGGGCTATGCATCAAGCCCTGATGCCTATGGATTTCACAGGCCACAAATGGCCACTGAAGCTCATCAATTCTGTTTCATAGGTGCAGTCTGCATGAACAAGAGCAGGGCTCATGGAATCACGTAGTGCAAACTTGGGGCAGTTTCTGCCTAGGGAATAAGTTGGATTTCTGCTAGAAACAACTACAAGAGAAAAGGGGGTAAAAAAAATAAATAAATAAAACAGATTTGTCCAAGTAGAAGTTGCTATTTTGTTGATTAAAAACAAGCAACTGCACAAATGCACAGCTGATGCCTTTGGATAGAATCCTGCCATTCTCAAAGCAAAAGGAATGTCTGAGAAGTCTGGCGAGTTTGATACAGATTGGTCACTTTCATGTTTTTAAAAAGGTGAGGCAAGAGTTAGGTATAAAGTGTGAGCATGGGTGTATGTGCACATGTGCGGAGCCCATCTCGCTGATACGTCTATTGTGAGATTGCTTATTGTCAGACAAAGTAAATTAACCACACTTTTCTAGGTGGTGAGAGGACAGAGCTGAGAGCACATGTTCTTCCCACATGTACCTCATACAGTCAGGGAGAAAATGCCTTCTCCTTGCTGTAAGGCGGGAGGCACGTTAAGAGAGTGATCAGGTGGTCAGGGCCATTGTCACACAGCATTCTAGTGAAACTCATGTTAGAATTTCTGTACTCGATGTCTACTCCTACACACTGAATTTAACACAGCTAACTCACAGAGATCAGAATCTCTTGATAATACACAGGTTATCTACAGGTCAAAAATCGTACATATGACAGCTACAGCTCCATTAGCAATTCCCACATAGCTTGCTTTGACCCATTATCTGCAAAGCTGAGAATGTGTATTATTTCGGAGCTGTAAAGAAGTAGCCAAGATTCACATTAGATAGAGACTGCCCTTTAGATTTCTCTTCCTGTCCTTTAGAGATTCTAACTATATTTATCTCACACACTTTTAATTGCAATTTTGAAATTACAACAGTTCCTAGTGCTCCAGCACTTTCCAGTTAGTAGGAAGTATTTCTCTAAACATCTTTGCTGAACCCCCATGGAGGGGTGAAGAATAATTCATGAAGCAACTCCATTTGTTTAGTTTTATTATCTTCATTTCAGCCATATGAGGTCAACTGTCTTTGACTTGAAGTCTAGTCTAAATTATCTGAAATTTTTCTTATTAAAACAATACTGCTTTTAAATGGTCTTCCATGATAAGTTATATAGTGGACATATTATGAAATCCCCAAAACTTGAATATTGAAATCCTAGAACAATGTGTTGCCCAGCCTTTTGGCATCCGATATCTATTAGCACCGTCCTACTGTCTAGCTGAGTCTTTCATCCCCACTTAGGGTCCAATCAGAGAAAGAGCTTGCAAACCACAACATGTGGAGATACAGGGATGCCTGACTGGATGTGCCTGATGGAATAAGCAAAGAAGAAAGAATCTATTTGAAGCAGAATGTTGTTGCCCTCTGTTTAGAATACTAACTGAACAGGGTCCTAAGGAGAATGGCTTTTTTAAATAATATTTTTGTATATGTGTAAACATCATATGATACTAAAAGTAGGGAAAACTTGAGTGGAAAGGCAAATATCCTACATATTCCACACAGTCCAATTGAGGATTCCCACTGTAACTTATTTGTCCTATACTTGATACACAGGAATTTAGGACAATATAACTCCTTCCTTTAAAAACAAGCAGTTTTCCCTTCTCACCACCATAGCAAAACACAATGGTAATCCAGGCAGGCCTCATGAACACTGTTAAGCCTGAAGCCTTTTCTTCCTCCCAACTCTGGGAGCTTCCTACACACACACACACACACACACACACACAATGTGTGCTAAGAGTGTTCTTTGACTGCCTGTTTATAACAGGAGGAAGAAACAAAGCAATTGTGAAGCTTGTTGAGAGGCTGTTCGTATGATATTAAAGGTGACCTTGCCACTTCCAGTTCTATTTATTTCACTTCCTTCCAAACCGGAGCAAATCCTTCCTTTTGGGACAAGAGCACTGTAGATGCAGTCTGTGGGAATGAAGGAAAGTTCAAGACCTCAGAAGTTATTCATTAGCCAAATCTGAAAATATATAGTATTTCCCATTTACCCACATCGGTAATCACTGATCCTTGGCAGGAGAGGATCTTTGGTAGAAAGTGTTTTTTGTTGTTGCTTATGGGGGGGGGCGGAGACAAAACAAAACAAAAAACATTCAGTGAGATTTAATTTTACAACCACCCTAGGGAACTCTTAAAGAAAAAATAAAAATTCACACCCCCCAGAAATTGTATATACATAAAAGGATTTATACATACAAACATGGTGAAACCCTTAGTATGTAGAATTTCCACATTTATATAAGAATTTCTTTTGTGAAATTGGTCATAACACCACTTGCAAATACTAATCATCCAAGTACCTAATGCTCTCAAAAAAGGGGAAAATAGGGCTGGGGAGATAGCTCAGTGGAATAAGGACTTCCCTGGCACATGCAAGGGCCTGAGTTCAATTCCTGGTTCTGCCAAAAAAAAAAGGGGGGGGGGGGAACAGTTCAGCTGGCTATGCTGATGTTTTCTGATGTTTTGTTTTGCAATTTGTTGAATTCTTTGGGAAGTAAAGGTATTTCCTTTCCATACAGCAGGTGTATCACCAAGTATAGCAGGACACGTAGGTATGAGTTGAGGCAGGAGTGGATAGAATATGATTTACAAGACTCAACCTTGATTATTTTGTTATTTATTTTTGGTACTGGGGATTGAACTCAGGACCTTGCACTTGCCAGTGAGGCACTTTACCACTGAGCTATTTCTCCAGCCCTAGCCTTGATTATTTTGAACAGTACTTCAGTTGTTCAGCTTAATAATTTCCCCACTGACATCTATATCATCAACATAAATGAAATGCTTGCTATGTGTTGAACATACTTGCAATGTATATAAATCAATGTGCATCATTAAAATTTTCAAATTCCTTTTTCATTGTTAAAAAACATTTCATTATTATTTGAAAACTATCTGGATTATAATCTATTATTAAACTATCTGGATAATCTATGTATATTGAGACAGGGTCTCACTATGTCATTCAGGCTGGCTTTGAACTCACTATGCAGCTGCAGGCTGGCCTCAGACACATGTTGATCCTCCTGCCTCAGCCTTCTAAGAACTGGGATTACAGATGTACTCCACCATGCTCAACTAATCTTTCTATTTTTATCTTGAGAATATGCCATTTAGATTGGACAATTAAAACAGATGTTCCTGAGATGATAAAGGGACCAAAGTAGAGGCATTTATTACTTTGCCGAGGTCTTGATCAAGCCATCTTTTAATTAAAATTCCAATATGCCAAAAAGGAGAAAGTTCCAGTATTCCATAGCATAGTGAGGTGACTATAGCTTACAATAATCTGCTTATATTTCATGGAACACAAAACAGAGAAATGATAAGGAGATGGAAATGCTAATTTGGTTAGTATATATACATGCATGTTGAACTATGACATTGTACCCTATAAATATGTACAATTATTACATGCTAATTAAAAATATTTCTACTTAACTCTCTCACACTAAATGTTAGGACTCAAAGGTTAGCGGCAGGGGAGACTAGTTTGGTTTCCCCTGATCTCCCCTCCTCAGTACACTCCCTCTCCATCATGGCTTTCCCTATATTCATCTCCACGCCTGGCTCAGATGAAAACGTTCATCCTGAGTCCTCATGCCACACCAATATCAAAGAACATCCTTAGCACTTATTGAGTTCATTCCAGGTCTACTGAGAACATGGGCATTCAGCTCCAAGTGCCCGTTAACATTCACCTCACTCATTTAATCAGTAACCCTTTGCACAGCATGCTTCATAACTATGGAGGATATAAAAGTGGACAGGAGTGGTCCCTGTTTATTTAAAATTGATAAGGAACAAGTAGGGTAGCACACACCTGTAATCGCAGCTACTTGAGAGGCTAGAGTAGGAGGATTGAAGGTTTGAGGCCAAATAAAATTAAAAAACACTGGAGGCATAACTCAGTGGTACAGCATTTGCCTAGCATGCCTGAGCACCTGAGTTTAATACCTAGTACCATTTAAAATATCAAATAGGGGAAGTAAAATATATATTCAGATAACTTTTGTACAGAACAGGAGATGAAAGGCAAGATAAATCACAATGGGGATATCAAAAAAGGGAGGTAAACTCTTCTGGAGAGAAGATGAAAGAGAACATAATGGTAACATCATATAAGATGACTTAAAAAATTAGGTTTTAAAGACGTGAGACCTCAAGGATGAAGGAAAGGCATTCAGACAATGGGAAAAGTGTGAAAAAGGCAAGGAGGCAAGGAAGTTTATAGGGTCAGCTCAGGGCATAAATAGCGAGTAACCCTACGTGACAGGAGCATAGATTATCTGAAGAAAAGGAAATGGATGGGAGGGCGGATTGACCTTGAGTAGAAGTGGCTAATTTACCCAGAACACTCAGGAAGATTCTTTTCTAGGCCACTGGACCTAGTTTCTAAGTATAGCAGACCACCACCAATCCCTTCCTAGTAGAATGCCTTTTTTATTTATTAACCTACTGCTTGGCTTTTCTTTTTTCACTCATTTTTCTCAATAACAAGCAAAGCTTGAGGAATTTTTTTTTTTGTTTTGTTTTGTTTTTTGTCTTTTTGAGACAGGATCTCACTATGCAGTTCAGACTGGCCTTAAGCTCACTTTGTAGCTCAGGCTGGTCTTGAACTCACAACAATCCTCCTGCCTCAGCCTCCCAAGTGCTGGGATTACAGGCATGTGCCACCACGCCCAGCTTGAGGAATATTTTTGAACAAGAGTTTTTTTCACATACCCACACTGCTTCCTTGGAATATGTTCCTAAAAGGGGATTTAATGGGATATAAGATATGGATAGTCCCCTGGCCAAGGTGAACCAAGAAGTACTTCATAGGCCCCCAGTGGGCATTCTTCATAGATTTGATAGAATAAAAGCAATGATTGAATTGTTATCTTAATTTTCATTTATTTATTAATGAGGCAAAATATTGTTTATCAAATACTAGTGGCCATCTAACCAACACATAAGATCTTTTAAGTTGGATTTATTAGTAAGATGTAAACTAAAAAGAATGCCTCAGATTCATTTTCATTGGGCTTACTGAAATGAGATTGCAAGACTATTGATCCCAAAACCACATCTCCAGGGGGAAGGAAGGGTGATCTGATTTTCCTATTGATTGCACCCACCCTCATCCTCAGTCTTCATTTGACTGGGAACAGCTGGCCTCTGAAAATTGGCCATGCACTAATACATTGTGCCAGAACCCCAGTTCTACGCAGTATCCAGGGCTCTTTGAACCTTGACCTGCTCTTCTTGCAGCATTTTTAAGCCTCATTAAAATTTATTCCTCTCCAAAGGCATGTATAATATTTTGCTTCAAATAGGTATTTATCTTTCCCTTCTACCCCAAAGTAAGTTTCTTTGAGAACAACTTGTCTTACCAGGCTGGCTCCTGCAACTGCTAACATGTTGCCTCCAGTATTTTTGAATGGAAATAAATGTAACAATTTGAAAAACATTTAGTTCCTTTACTTAAAAACAATTTTATTTTGTTGTCATTAGGAGCTCTTACCATTGAAAAAACACCACAAATTGAAAACAAATCTCAAAAAGAAAAACTCAGTTAAATAACATTTAATTAAATACTGCCCTTATTACATAAGAAATGCCTGAAGGGGTCATTTCCTCTTTTCTAGAAACTTTCCCCTTTGATAAGCCAGCTGCTATTGGACCATAAAATTATTTTGTATTCTAGTGAATGCAAATAAGAACATATTTTTAAAATAAATACAATTTGATTTTTGAAACAATTTTTTTCTTTTGATTCACAAATAAATTAGAATTTTTTAAAACATCTTCAAGGAATATTTATTCTAAAACTTCAGGTTGAAGTGTTTTCTAATTCATATCGTATTTCTCCACTGATAAAGTTCACCTCTACTGAGCACAGGACTACAGAAATAGAACCTTAATAGCATACTTAGCAAAGGCATAGTTGCCAGCTGACTAGCTATTGATTTAATGCTCTATCATTTCATGGTTCAATCATACCTACCATGGTGAATTAGTTGGAGCATCCTCAATGAACCAATAAATGAGCAATTTCCCCCACCAACGGGACATGTTTCATATGTGGCAGAAACATACAGAACTTATCACAGACAATGTGAGTACCAAGTGCTGCACTGATTTACCTTGGATCATCTAGCCTTCTGTTTTCAGTAATGGTTTAGTACTCTAATTTGTACACACCACACACTAGCTTTCTTTTTAAACATTTGGGCATGCAATCTATCTCTGCCTGAGGTCAGGTACCATTATACATATATTTTATCATTTTCTAGGACATATATTAGGTGGTCAGTATGTATTTGTCAAATAGGAATCATATTGTAACACACAATAGGGTCAGAGTTTGTTATGTGATTGAGCTTTTCAATCCTGGAGGCCTACTAGCATGACCTGGGGATCCTTATTAAAACACCTAGGCCTCATTCCCAGCTTAGGTCTAAGGTCTCAGCATTCCAGCAAGACTCTAATATTTTAAAAACTTTTCAGGTAAATCTAGTGGACATCTTAGGCTAAGCACCATTGTTACAATGATATAAGAAAATAGATGGGCAGGTAGGCAAGTGGTCTAAAAAGTTCCACCATTTTGCTTTCTCCTGGAGCAGGGACTCTTGAAGTAATTCAAGACACCAGCAGCATCGGTGTCATCCAACCGTTAGTTAGAATGAAAAGCACTGTGGGTAATGTCTGGAAATCTGTATTTTAACAAGCCCTTTGGATGAATCAGACAGCTGCTAAAGTTTGGAAACTACTTCAGTAGAGAAATCTATGTTGAACTAAAAATGGCAAGGTTTTGAATGTTTCAGAGAAACTGATTTCAAATATTTTGAGCTTAAAACATAAGGCAGATTTTGCCTCATGAGTCAGCTCTTCAGAGATCCTAGCCATTCTTAGTGCTGTCCTGTATACCTAAAAGAAAGTACATTTTGGCATATATTTTAAAAAAGAAAAAAAAAAAAAAAAAAAAAAAAAAACCCACTCAGCTAAAGTCAGTCAGTGGAGAGTACTGCAGCCGGAATGCCCTGCACAGAGATATGCAGCCAGAGGAAGGACCAACCACAAGTCATCAGCTCTGGCTCTACTCTTTGTGGTGGCTCCTAGCACTTGGGCAAGAGACCTGTTTCTCAACTTCACTTTCCACTCATTGTAAAATCAAAGGCAGCAGGAACTTC
Organism: Ctenomys sociabilis; assembly: GCA_004027165.1. Classification (NCBI taxonomy): domain Eukaryota; kingdom Metazoa; phylum Chordata; class Mammalia; order Rodentia; family Ctenomyidae; genus Ctenomys; species Ctenomys sociabilis. The sequence continues at coordinate 1,350 of PVKA01053309.1, read as the reverse complement.
CAACCATGGGCCCTGCTTTCTAACTAGCTTTGCTGATTGCAGAGCTTTTTAAGAAGGCAAGTTCAAGAAGAACAAAGATACATCATGTACAGGTACAAATTCCTTGTAATGAATGTGACCATTATGCATATCTGAAATATATCAATAAAATTAATTTTCAAAAAGTAAAAAAGGTGTAATTAAAAAAATAAGAGGGCAGGAACAGAAGCAAGTATCTACATGGGACGGTGGTTGTAGAACGGAGATATTTTCATCCTCTTTCCTTAAACAGCTTCTTCCTCAAGTAATCAGCACTGGATCCGACTCAGCCTTGGAAGGTGAGATGCAAGAGGGTAGTGGCAGTTGGTGGTGGCAAGGCGGAAGTGACAAAGGGAAGCTTGGGGGCTGTTGGCAACAGCAGGAGCAGTGACTGGCAGCACATGTTGCAGTGAGGAGTTGATACTACGACTGTCACACGCCTTTGAGACAGGTGCCTTTTTTGCAAGTCCTTCCCCCTGAATCTCTTTAAGGGATACACAGGTCAGCGGTGCTGGTGTTAAAGTAACTGAAGGTCTAATGTCAACTAAAGTTGGTATTGCAGACCTATGAGCAAGTTTCCAAGTCTGGCCTATGTGCAGTCTGATCGGAATCATTAAGTGTGCTCACTAAGGAGCCCTATCCCAGGCCTACTGAACCATCATTTCTAAGAGAGGGTTAGTGTCCAAAAATCTGCACACTAACTAGCTTTCTCAGGAAACTCCGATACAGGGGGTCCTTAAGATCTTATCTGCACAGAACCAGAAAGATAGCTCAGTGGACTAAAGAGCCTGCTTAGTCAAGCTAGGCAAGCGCAGGGACTGCGGTTTGATCCCCAGCACTGCATACCACGCCAGTCCTGCTCCCAGGGTGGGCTAAGCGGGCCACAGAGTCCTGGCATAGTGGCACTTGCCTGTAATCCCAGTGCTGGGGAGGCTGAAAAACAGGAGGATCACTATGAGTCAGAGCTGTATATTGAGACCCTATAACAACCAAATAACTTTTTTTAAAAAGATCTTATCTACACAAATATAATTTTGTTGATATGATGTGTGAAGTTACCATTTGATGTTCACTTTATTTTTGTATTTTTTTGGTATTTCAAAGAGAAAAAATAAAATGAAATTTCCAAACAAGATAATTAGAGGGTGAAAATGGTTGATACATTGTATATTGTTATCTTTAAATTAGTTACTCAGAGTACAATATATCATCATTTGGGGGCCAGGGAGATGGCTCAGTAGGATAAGCGCTTGCCTGGCAAGCACAAGGGCTTGAGTTCAATCCCTGATTCCACCAAAAAAAAACAAGAAAGAAAAAAGGGGGCCAGAGAGA
>PVKA01053308.1:0-11301 GCA_004027165.1 Ctenomys sociabilis | reverse complement strand
CTCACTTTGTAGCTCAGGCTGGTCTCGAACTCACAACAATCCTCCTGCCTCAGCTTCCCGAGTGCTGGGATTACAGGCATGTGCCACCACGCCCGGCCCTAATTTACATTTCTTGAATGATCAATGATATTAAACATTTTGCATATATTTATTTGCCACTTGTATTTATTCATCTGAGAAGTATGTATTCATCTCAAATCCCATATTTGGATTAGGCCTTTGAAGTTGGCATGGAGCTAATTTTTAAAATTCTTTATATGTTCTACATAGAAATCTTTTATCTGAGGGAAAGTTGGATAAAATTTTTTTCCCACTCTGTGGGTTGTCTTTTCACTCAGTCGGTGATTTCTTTTCATGTGCAAAATCTTTTTAATAAGATGAGATCCCAGTTGTTGATTCTTTGACATACTTCCTGAGCAGTTTGGGTTTTGTTCGTGAACTCTACCTACTCTTATGTCTTCAAGATTTCTGCCTACTTTCTCCTTCTATTCCACACCTTTTTTTAAAAAAATGTAAGAGGGGCTGGGGAGATGGCTCAGTGGAATAAGTGCTTCCCTGGCAAGCGCAAGGGCCTGAGTCCAATCCCCAGTTCTGCAAAAAAAAAAAAAAAAGTAAGAATATTTAGACATCTTAGCATCCAGATTTTAAGAGCTAAATACCAATTTTCACATAACGGAATTTCTGGAGAAATTGCCCATTCTAGATTTGAGTGGGAAATAGGAGGATTCTAGAATAACTTGTCTTATGAAAAAGAAAGAAAGCTTGCAAAGACCAGTGGAATCACATATAAAGCATTCCGGTTCCAGACTTCTGAGGCTTGCCCTGCCGTGATTGGGCTAGGTGAGCTGCAACAGATTGAATACAGTTATAGATGCTTAAATTCTTTGTTTTACCATGCTATTCCAAAATATCACCATTAGAAGAGTTCAGAGAAGCATGTTAGCTTTAAAACTGGATAAAAGGCCTGGCCAAATAGCTTAGCAGATTAAAGCACCTGCAAGCAGGCACAGCACCCGGGAATTCAATCCCCAGGCTTGTCATGCAGGCCCTGCCCCTGGGCCACACTGAGATGGCAACTGAGTCTGAGCATGGTGGTAGGCGCCTATAATCCCAGCTCTTGGGAGGCTGTAAACAGGTGGATCGCTACAAGTCTGATCTAGTAGTGAGACCTTGAACACCCTGTAGAGCCTTCCCTAAAATACAAACACAGGGCCTGGGAGATGGCTCAGTGGAATAAGCACTTCCCTGGCAAGCGCAAGGGCCTAAGTTCAACTCCTGGTTCTGCCAAAAAAAAAATAAATAAATAAATAAAACTGGATAAAAAGAAGAGCATGAATCAAGCATTTCTATACAAAGTACTTTTTTTTTTTTTTTTTTGGTACTAGATATTGAACTTGTGGCATGCTGCAACACAACGGATATTAAAACCAAAGGAAGAATTTGGAGCGCTTAATTAGCTGAGCTCAATGGCAACACTCCCTCAGAGAAACGAAAGAAACGAAAGAGAATGCACGCTAAGTTGAAACAAAGCGCAAGCTTTAAGGTGCAAAGCTTCAGAGCTGTAGGAGGAAAAGGGATTCTTTCCCAGTTTAGTTATTGATCCTGTAGTCAGGAAAGGCACCTGGTTACAATCTAATCTATTTCTCAGGAAGCTGAGGAACATTTTTTATTAGGGCAAACAGTTACAATTTATGGTCTGGCACAAGTGTGGGTTTACAGAAAACATCAAGGCTTTACAGAACAAGGAGGTTATGAATCTTGTTACAGAATGGACTTGAGTCAGCCAGCTTATAACAGAACTCAGGACCTTGCGCTTGCCAGGCAGGTGCTTACGCTACCGAGCTATCTCCCCGGCCCAACAAAGTAGTTTTGAGTAGTCAAAAACTAAGGAGGAATTTTTTTTTTTGTACAAATATTATAGCTAATGAGGATGAAATGATAGAAGATTGCCACTATCCCCCCATGAATAAATAGATGCAGCATCCAAGGCTGAAGTCATGGTGTCAGAGTGGATTCAGATTGATGGAATTTACCTTTCAAAGGGCACAGCACTACTTATGAAGTCATCATACTGCCAAGAGGAGAAGGAGCAAGAGGAATGGGAAGAGGGAGAAAGGAGAAGGAGGAGGAAGAAGATGAAGAGGAGGAAAGGAGGAGGAGGAAAAGAAGGGGAAGAGGAAGAAGAAAAAGAGAAGGAGGAGGAGAAGGAGGAGCAGGAGAAGGAGGAGGAGGAGGAAAGGAGGAGGAGAAGAAGGAAGAGGAAGGAAGAGGAGAAGAAGAGGAAGAAGAAAAGGAGAAGGAAGAGGAAGAGGAGGAGGAAGAGGAGGAGGAGGAGGAGGAATGACAGTCCAAATTGGATTGTGCCTGCAGATACAATTACCAGTTCATGGGAAAGATAGGGGAAAGATAAATACTTTGTTTATTTTGGCTTTGCGATGCAACCTCTCACTGTGTGGTTCAGGTTGGTCTTGCACTCACTGTGGCCTGGAAATTGCAGTGACCCTCCTCAGCCCCCTGAGTACTGAGATTACAAGTGTGCACCACCACATCCAGCTGAGAGAAATATCATAAATGACCACAGATGAGATTCATAAGCAAAATCCAGACTAGGGGAAAGCTACATAACTGCAATGGGGAAAAGACATTGAAGGGAATCCTATAAATTAAAAAGGACAGAAATATCAACCAGTTGCAATGTATGCACTGGTAAAGAGCACAGTTCACACTGCAGGCCTGAGAATGATATCCTTGGAAAGACCTTCTTACAAGATTGGTTCTTGCTTGTCATCTGGAATTCCAGAAAATTCCTTCCATCACTTTAACCGGTCAGAACGGCTCACTGCCCTTCAACTGTGGTACAGTGTGGTTTGTGGCAAACAGCTGCTTTCATTATGGAAACCTGGGGTGAGGGTTCAGGCAGAGGGCGTCCAGGGCACCACCTGCCCATAAACACCCTGCAGGAGCTGCTAATGAGCTTCTCCAATAGCGCTTTTTTTTTTTTTTTTTTTTTTTTTTTTTTTTTTTTTTTTTTTTTTTTTTTTTTTTTTTTTTTTTTTTTTTTTTTTTTTTTTTTTTTTTGTCTTTTTGAGACAGGGTCTCGCTATGCAGTTCAGGCTAGCTTTAAGCTCACTTTGTAGCTCAGGCTGGTCTCGAACTCACAACAATCCTCCTGCCTCAGCCTCCCGAGTGCTGGGATTACAGGCCTGCGCCACCACGCCCGGCTTTCCAATAGCGCTGTGATGCCCGAGGAACTGAGAATGGCCCATGTGACTCTGTGGGAGGAGATCCTTGGACACTCATGCCGGGCTTTCTCTGGACCTCACCCCTTCTGTCTTTTCCTTTCGCTGACTTTTATGTCTTTTTTTAAATAATAAATCACAGCCATGAGGATGACCATATGCCGAGCTCTATGTGATGTCCTAATGAGTCACAAACCATGGAATGATTTTGGGGACCTGAGACATAGTATTTAAAAAAAAAAAAAAAGTTAAAAAATATTTTATGCATTTATTTATTTGGTATAGGGTCTTGCTACACAGCTTGGACTCATAGTGATCCTCCTGTATCAGCCTCCTCAGCACTGGGATTGTGGGTGTGTGCCACCATGTTCCCAGGGCTAGCAAGGTGTGCCCAGGGTTTCTGGGCTGGCACGGAATGCAGTACTGGGGACTGAACTCAGGCCCTCATGCTTGCTGGACAGGTGTTTAGACCACCAAGCCATCTCCCCAGCTCAGTTTATTTGGAACTTGATTCAAACAAAGATTTGAAGAAAGAAGAGGCTAAAAGAAATCTAGGCTCAATATTAATGATGCTGGGCCAGGGAGATAGCTCAGTGGAATAATTGTCTGGCAAGTGCAAGGTCTTGAGTTTGATCCCTGATGTATATATATATATATAGTGGTATCAGGTATATATATATATATATTAATGATGCCAATGAATTATTATTAGTTTTAAGGGTGGTAATAATATTGAGCTTGTGTTTAAGAGATACATATATTAAAATATTATGGATGGAATATAAAAATTTGGGCTTTGTTTCAAAATAATCCGGAAAGAAGGATTGGAGATGGGTAAAGATATACATGGAAAATATTAGAGGGAGTTAATGGCTGTTAAAGCACAAGGGGATTTCTTTTTCTTTTTTTGGCAGAACCAGGAATTGAACTCAGGTCTTTGCGCTTGTCAGGGAAGCACTTATTCCACTAAGCCATCTCCCCAGCCCCTCACAGGGGGATTTCTACAAGGCTTCACTGGGCCATTTGGTGTTCTTTGTAGAAGTTTAAAGTTTTTATAAGCCAGGTATGGTGGGGCAGGCCTGTAATCCCAACACTCGGGAGGCTGAGGCAGGAGGATTGTTGTGAGTTCGAGACCAGCCTGAGCTACAAAGTGAGCTTAAGGCCAGCCTGAACTGCATAGCGAGACCCTGTCTCAAAAAAGACCAAAAAAAAAATTAAGAGTGTGTCATGGAGCTCTCCCAATTTCTGATCATGGTAAGTTCCTCGTTTCTTCCAGTTCTCCCTTGCATTCCACTGCACGGGGGTGGCATGCTCCTAGTAGGTCTTTCTCACTTTTCTGAGAACCTCCTGCTAAGCACAGCTCCAGTTGGAGCTGCTTCTCAGCTGACTGCCTGGGAGGGTGTTCCTGGCAGCTAAATTCAAGGTTAATTTAAGAGCTGTCTTGTCAGTCCCAGCAGGTCATGTGGAAAAATGTGGTTCCCGGAGAGCATGCTCCTTGAGGCAGACTGAGCTGGGACAATCTCTGGAGCAGAGGGAGGCTGCTGGTACCCCACAAGGGAGCTAAACATGCCCCAGCAGCACCGTGATAGCACAGCAGGGGCTCCAGCTCTTTGGGAAGCTGGATGAGGTTAATTACATAGCCAGGGGACATCAGGGCTGTCTTCCAGTGAGTCCTAAGTCTGTGGCTAGTGGTCCTTACACTATTTTAGGATAACTGAACCTAAGCCTTCAGGGAATATTAGGATTCTTCTGGGTAAACCGCAGAAATCGACTCTAACCATTTTCAGAGAAGTTCTTAAAATAACACATTGTTTTTGGAAGAATATAGGAATTCTTTTTCCCTACCAGGGAGGTTTTCTGCCATGACTTCTGTGAACAGTTTTGCTTTTTGTTTTTGTTTTATTTTTTTTTTTATCATATTTATGTTTTTATTTTTTTCCATAATTTTATTGAGAAATAAATAGCAATGAGACAGTCTCAAAATAAATTAGTAGGGCAGTTTTGACAGTTGACACATTGCATATTTTTTTCTTAGTGATTATTCACTGTACAAGATGCAGACATGGTATCATTTTACAAACACTATTAGAACAAATCTTTCTATTCTCTGAATTAAGAGCATGTAGCTGTGTATCTATCCTAACTATTTTATTTATTTTTTATTTTATTGAACTACAAATGAAAATCAGACAGTTTCAAGACACCTTAAGACAGATTCGATAAATTAATACATTGCAAACTGTTTTCATAATGTTTTGGTATTGTACAAGGTGCATACATGATATTATATTTACAGATATTATTTTAGCAGATATCTCTTATCAGTGAATTAAGAGTGTAGCTGCTTAATTATCTTATTTTTTTATACCTGAATTATATCAAAAATTCAATAATCATTTTCCTAGTGGATGACCGTAGTACTAGAAGCCGACATAATATCCTGTCCAACCACCATTAGTGCAGATCTTGCCTCTCATAGAATTATGTAGAAGCACAGCGTTATCTATACCAACTGTACTGTCTATACACACACATCATGATTTTTTCTTTCTACACCCCTTCCTTTGTCTACACCTGTCAAAGGTGGGCACTCCATTGACATTCAACTAACTTAGGTGCTTGAACTCGACACCACAATCCAACACAGTCCAGCATTCTACAACAATAGTGAGTTATTCAAAGAAGTTGTCGACCATAGCCAATTACAGCTCAGCTTAATATTATGGCCCCACTTTTGTTTTATTTTTAATATCATTTGTTCTATCTCGATTTTTCATCGACTCCAATCAATCTTAGGTTATTCTTCTTTACATCACTTAGCAGCTGCAGGATTGATTTCTCATTGCTATTTTTAAGAAATCTTTCTTTCTTTTTCCTTTCTTTCTTTCTTTCTTTTTTTTTTTTTTTTTGGTGGAACCAGGGATTGAACTCAGGCCCTTGCGCTTCACATTTCCATCATTTCTTAAGCCCCTCTTCTTTATTGTTATTTTTAAAAATCTATATCTGCTCTAGAGTCACTGAGCATGGTTTTCATTATGGATATCATCTCTGTGGTTATCTGATAAATTATTTCTGATTTGATTTTTTCTAGAGACTCATTCATTTGCTTTTTGTGACCACTTCTGACAAGTCAGGTAAGATAGCTTTTGAATGGTCCCACCTCATTGCCCCCATGTTTGCCTTTGGTGAATTGGATGTCTGGGGTTAAAATGTCTTCATTTTCTTTCTTTCTCTTTCTTCCTTTCTTCCTTCCTTTTTTTTTTTTTTTTTTTTTTTTTTTTTTTTTTTTTTTTTTTTTTTTTTTTTTTTTTTTTTTTTTTTTTTTTTTTTTTTTTTTTTTTTTTTTTTTTTTTTTTTTTTTTTTTTTTTTTTTTTTTTTTTTTTTTTTTTTTTTTTTTTTTTTTTTTTTTTTGGTGGAACTTGGAATTGAACTCAGGCCCTTGCGCTTGCCAGGGAAGCATTTATTCCACTGAGCCATCTCCCCAGCCCCGGATTCTGGGTCTTGAGTCTGTTGCAAGATCCTGCCTCTTTAATTTGTTGGGGATGGAAAGTTGGCCAACAGAATTTCCTATGACCATCAGTCAGTCTTGGTCTTGGAACACCAGGAAAAAGAGCTGGTTAGAACAATTATGTTACTCACCAGCAATCACCATGCATCCACATCCACAGGGTTAAGCTGTTCCTCCTGTGCAGTGAATCCTGACTCACGGAGAAGGCTCTACCGCTACTTCTTCTTCATTGGAATTTCTCCTTTTGTGGCAGTCAGCGAGTTAGATAGAGATATTATAGGCAGTCAGACAGGGTCAGGCCCTCGAAGGAAGCAACAATAGCCCGCGAAGGAAATGACAACAGCCAGGCGCCTTACAACTGTGGGAAGGATGGAGGCCCCTGCTGTAAGTCAGCCCTAAAGACTGGCATGCAGGATTAATCATTACTCAGGAAAAATTGTTGTCTGAAGGCCACCTGATAAGGTCCTGTTTTACATTCATGCCCCCTTACTATGTGACTCGCTACCCTATTCGGTCTTGGGCCTAATCAGTTTTACCTGAGCAAATTTGTTTTACAAGAGGGGGTGCTTGTAATCCCATTGGTTGACCATAGTTTTGTCCCACCCTGCATCCGCCTAAGTGAGACCCCTTTGTCTCTACCTCAGCCCCGCATGGTTTTGCCCTATAAAAGTAACCTAAAAGAGACAGCTTCCTGGGCAACCCACTCGGGTCCCCCTTCTGTCCCTCTCCGACAGAAGCTTTCTTTTCCAATAAAGTGTTACCCTTAACCTCCATTTGTTCCTAAAACTCATTCTTCGGTTTTAGAGAACATGAACTCATCTGGGTCAGGTCGGGAGTTTCACTTCCCTGTATCACTTTCACTTGGTCCATAGGCTCCAATGCTCATTGCACATCTTTCCTGGGCCCAGGGGGGCCCTGCTTCCCTTCTTCTTGTCTTCCTCAAATTGCTATATTCCAGTGTCTGTGTTGGAAGGATACAGTGTACCTCAAAGACCAACAGTGCGATGGCTTGGATGTAATGTGTCCCCAAGGGTTTGTATGTTGGGAGCTTGGTCATCAGTTGGATGATTTTGAGGTAGTGGCTCCTACTGTGAGATCCCTGCGGACTGACTTTTAGAGGAGACTAAAGAAGTTCTCATTAGACTCAGTTCTTACAAGAGTAAGTTGTTCCAGTAAGAAGGACAAGAAAAAAAAAAAAAAAGAGAGAGACAGAGAATTGTTCCAAAGGTCTCAGTCTGACCACTGAATTGCTCTTGGTTTTCTGCCTGGCAATGTGATTTCTCCCTTTTGTGTGCCTTCCCGACATTATGATGCTATTTTCCAAAAAGAGTTTTACCAGGTCTAAGCAGACACTCCCTCAGCCTATAGCATGAGGGAGACAGATTTGCCCTCTGAGGCCATGGCTGCCCTGGATCTCCAGAATCTCGAGCCAGATAAATTTCATTTCTCTACAAATTACTCTGCCTCAGGTGTTTCATTATAGTGACAGAAAACAGATCATTAGGGCCAGGGACAGAGCTCAGCAGCACAAGCATCTTGCAAGTACAAGGTCCTGAGTTCAATCCATGGGGGGAAAAAGAAACAAAAAGAAAATAGGAAAAAGACCACTATTAAAAGCTACAGAACTGAACCTCTGACATACAGGCACCAAGGCAGCTTTGGGGAGTGGAGGGCAGGACCCCCTGGTTGGTCTCTTCAGAGATGAACCAATAGGAGTGAATCAACTCTGTGACTTTATTCCCCAGAATCACCTTGCCAGGTTCATTTGGCCTGGAGAGGACGATGCTAACCTGGCTTAGATTATGTGTTCATTCCCAACGAGGGGAGGGCAGAGCCCTTGGTCACAGTTCTCTCATGATGACGATGCACAGAGCACGGGGGCTGTGAGGTTCCTTTATCAGCTGCATTGGGAGCTAGATGCTTGGAGGGCAAAAGCAGCAGATGCCTACTACTGAGAGGGCCTGGAGACCTTTGGGTGGGGCCTCACCACGACCAGCAGTGAAGGAAGACTGGGTGGGCCTGCAAGGAGAGCCTGGTGCTTGTTTTTCTCAACCAGTGCAGCCTGAGAAGCCAGGGCTCCTCTAGAGACAGGACACAAGACTGTCCTGCCTTTTCCTGTCTGGCAATCTCTGATATTAGACAGCTAAAGTCAGAGGTTTTTCAATTCCCTGAATGGTCACAAATAGATAGGGTCCAGGGAGATGGCTCAGAGGAATAAGTGCTTCCCTGGCAAGCACAAGGGTCTGAGTTCAATCCCTAGTTCCATCAAAAAAAAAAAAAAAAAAAAAAGATAGATAGATAGATAGACAGACAGACAAATAAAAAATAACATGAATGGTTTCTTCTAGATGGGAGGACATGCCTGACTCAACAGCTCAAAGCAGGAGTCTGCTACCTACCTGCTCACGACAAAGATGCTCCGTCCACTATCCCACTTAAGAGAGCTGTGGGATTTGTGTCCCCTCCCAGTTCATCAGTGTAACCAGCTACTCAAGAGGCTGGCATTGCCTACTGAGAGCTGTCCTGTGATGTTGAACTGTGAAATATGTAGTGACTCCAGTTCACAAAACCGGAGCATGTTAGAGAAATGCAGATGAACAGACTGAAGACCGAGGTAAAGAAGTTACCAGATATTAGCTAGCCTTACATAGGAGACTATGGATTCCTTCTTGGATATCTACAGATATTATCCTTTGTGTCTAGTTTTTCCTGCTAAGCCACATGCAGTCATGGGGTGGACTTCTAGAGTCTGTGATTAATTCATGATCCACTGGGATTATGGGTGTGAGTGCTGCTGGGATTATGGGTGTGAGTACTGCACCCGGCCTATAGCATGAGGGAGACAGATTTGCCCTCTGAGGCCATGGCTGCCCGTACTCCTCCCCTTGCTCTCTTGCTCTTTGCTGTGCTGCCATGAACTGCTGCTCTCTGCCACGTGCCACTCTGCCTTGGATCCAACCAGGTATGGACTGAAACCTCCAGTGACTGTGCGCCAAATGAATCTTTCCTTCCTTCATTTTGAGTGTCAGGAATTTGTCCCAGCAATGAAAGAAGAATAACCGAGACAATAGATTTATAGTAAGAAAAATTGCTACATAGATACAAACTTTCAAGTGGCTTTTCTGGGTCCCTCCACCCTTAAAGCTTTATATTTTAATAGCCAAAATGCATGTTTCAGTGATAATTTTGACCCCCCCCTTTGTTTTTTTATTGTAAGAGCAATCATTTCTTTCCTTATTTATTTTTGTACATGGTTGCAGTTCACAGAGATTACAATATTTCTTTCTTTCTTTTTGGCAGAACGGGGGATTGAACTCAGACCCTTGCACTTGCCAGGGAAGCGCTTATTCTACTGAGCTGTCTTCCAGGCCCCATGATCACCTCTATTGTGGGGGTTGGTCCCCATAATAGGATGTGCTAATTCTTTCTGCATCTCTTTCCCTCCCATCCCTCCCTGCTCCTTCTAATTCTTGTCCCACTTCCTATTTGAAAAAGTTATAGTCTCCCTAGTATAAGAAGTGAAAAGCAGAAATACAAATGGAAACGTAGAACAATAACTAAAATCAATTGAGTCTGATAAGGCAAAGTGAATGGCATATGCTGCAGGATACTAATCAGCTTTTCTTCTGGATGGTTAACAACCTAAGTTCACAGATCAAAGTTGGAGAAATAGAAGAGCCACAAGGCCAGCCAGCATTTTGGCCCTAGCCTTTCAAGGTCAGTGAAGACTCAGGACATAGGAGAACCTGTATTGCAATATCATGAAACTCAGTTGAGCTCCAAATTTTCTGAACAAGGAGATTATGGAGCCACAGAGGAAAGAGATCGAAGTTCTATAGTGTGCCTGGGGAGAGTCACATGGAGAAAAAACTTTCTATTAGGCTCTCACAGAGAGCAAACTGGTCAAGCATTGGCCATGACTCATCCACATGGATGACACAGACAAAGGATCTACAGAATAATGTACAGGACTACAAGATAAACCCTGAGGGGATTTCACTGACCTCATAAGAAACATAAAGTACATGTGTTGCTATATAGGTCTTGCTCTATCTAGGTCTTAACCATCCAGCAGAAAAGTATAAAAATGAAGTATACATTGTGGGGCCATAATATTAAGCTGAGCTGTAAATGGCTATGGTCGACAACTTCTTCAGATAACTCACTATTGTTGTGGAATGCTGGACCGTGTTGGATTGTGTTGTTGAGTTCAAGCACCTAAGTTAGTTGAATAATAATGGAGTGCCCATCTCTGACAGGTGTAGACAAAGGAAGGGGTATAGAATGGAAGAATCATGATGCGTGTGTATGGACAGTACAGTTGGGATTGATAACGCTGTGCTTCTACATAATTCTATGAGGGGCAAGATTTGCACTAATGGTGATTGGACAGGATATTATGTTGGCTTCTAGTACTATGGACAACCACTAGGAAAATAACAAGGTAGAAAGTATTAATTATTGAATCTTTGATGTAGTTCAGGTATAAAAAATAAGATATGCAAACAGCTACACTCTTTTTGTCTTTTTTTTTTTTTTTTTTTTTTTTTTTT
>PVKA01053307.1:0-11302 GCA_004027165.1 Ctenomys sociabilis | reverse complement strand
CTAAATTATAGACTAATTCTTCAGGCCGCTCTTCAGATGGACTGTGCTGTTTTTGTCTCAAAGATACCAAGTTTGTGCAATAAGTAAAAGGGATGTCATCCCTGTCAATAAAAGCTGAGTAACATTGAAGTTCATTTTCTAGACCACTGAGAAAATCTTTATTTACAGTAAGTTTCAATAAAATTTGCATAAATATATTACCAAAAAAAAAAAAAAAAAAGAAATACCACATCTTTGTCAACCATTCCTTATGTGATGTGCATCTTGGTTGTTTCCAAGACTTTTCTATCATAAATTGTGCTGCTGTAAACATAGGTACACATATATCACTATGATATGATGTTTTCAGTTCCTCTGAGAAAATTTCCAGTAGGGGGATAGCCGTCTTGAATGGGATTTCCAGTCCTAGTTTTGTGAGAAGTCTTCACACTGATCTGCACAATGGTTGCACCAGTCTACATTCCCACCAGAAGTGCAGAAAGGTTCCCTTTTCCCCACATCCTCTCCAACATTTGTTGTTGGTTGATTTCTTTATGATAGCCATTCTTTCTGGAGTGAGATGGAATCTCCGTATTGTTTTAACTTGCATTTCATGGATGGCTAGTGATGTGGAGCATTTTTTCATATATTTATTTGCTTCTTTAATTTCGTCCTCTGAGAAGTATGTTTTCATCTCAGATGTCCATTACTGGATTGGATCTTTAAATTTGAGGGCTGTAATGTATTTTAGTTCTTTATAAATTCGAGAGAGGAGACCTTTGTCTTAGTGCTTATTAGCTAAGATTTTTTTGAAATTTGTGGGTTGTCTTTTCACTTTGTTAACGATTTCTTTTGGCGGGCAAAAACTTCTCAAAAAGAGGTGGTTCCAGTTGCTAATTCTTTCAAGTATTCCTTGTATAATTTGATTTTTGTTCATGAACTCTTTGCCTACCCCTATGTCTTCAAGAGTTCCACCTACTTTCTCTTCCAGGAGATTGTTTCTGTTTTAATGTTTAGATCTTTAATGCATTTTGACTTTAGTGCATGGTGATAGACCTGGCTCAAGTTGTAGTTTTCAGCATCTAGAGAGTCAGTTTTTCCAGCACCATTTGTTCAAGAGTCTGTCTTTCCTCTAATAAGCATGTTTGGCCCCTCTGTCAAAGATCAGGTGGCTGAGTGTGTTCATAGAGGCCTCTGCATCTTCTAATCTATTCCATTGGTCCTCAGGTCTATTTTGTTGCCAATACCATGTTGATTTTATCACAGTCGCTTTGTAGTATACTTTCAAGTCAGGAATTGTGATGCCCTCCGCTTTGTCTTTGCTGGCCAGGATTGCCTTTGCTATTCTAGGTCTTTTCTGGTTCTGAATAAATTCTAGGAATGATTTCTCTAGGTCTGGGAGGTATGTTGGTGGCAGTTTGGTAGTGATCGCATTCATTCTACACAACAATTGTGTGAGTATGGCCATCTTCACGATGTTGGTTCTTCCTATCCAGGAGCATGGATTTTCCATTTCCTGAAATCTTATACAATTTCTTTTCTTAAGGTACTGCAATTTTCCATGAAAAGATCTTTGACTTCCTTGGTTAAGTGAATTCCAAGGTATTTCATTTTCCATGGTGCTATTGTAAAAGGTATTGTTTCTATAGTTTCCCTCTCAATGTGCTTGTTATCTGTGTAGAGGAATGCTATTGACTTTTGAGTACTGACTTTGTATCCTGCTATGCTACTGAATTTGTGTATCAATTCTAGTAGCTTCTTGGTGGAGTTTTTTGGGTCTTCCAAGTAAAGTATCATGTGATCTGCAAATAGTTATAATTTAACTTCTTCTTTACCTATTCTTATTCCTTTTATTTCTCTCTCTTGGTTAATGGCTGTGATTCCAAAAGCTAATGATTCCAAAAGGAGGGGTGATAGAGGACATCCTTGGCTTATACCAGATCTAAGAGTAAAAGATTTCAGTTTTTCCTCATTTAGAATTATATTAGCTGTTGGGTTGTCATAGATGGCTTTTATTAAATTGAGATACAAGCCTTCTATTCCAATTTTCTGTAGGACTTTGAACATGAATGAGTGCTGGACTTTGTCAAAAGCTTTTTCTGCATCTATTCATATGATCATGTGGTTCTTAGATTTCAGTCTATTAATATAGTGCATTACATTTATATATTTTCGAATACTGAGCCATCCTTGCATCCCTGAGATGAATCCTACCTGGTCATGGTGTATGATCTTCTTGATGATTTGCTGTATTCTGTTTGCTAGGATTTTATGGAGGATTTTTGCATCTATGTTCAGGAGGGAGATTGGCCTGTAGTCCTCTTTTTTTAGTTGCATCTTTCCCTGGTTTTTGTATTAGTATAATACTTGCCTCCAGAAATGATTTTGGGAGGACTACTTCCTTTCAATTTCTTGAAGAGTTTAAGGAGTGTGGGGATTATATCCTCTATAAATTTCTTGTAGAATTCAGCTGTGAATCCATCAGGACCTGGACTTTTCTTTGTCAGCAGGCTTTTTATTACGTTTTGTATTTTGTTGGCTGTTATTGGCTAATTAAGAGTTGTTATATTTTCTTGATTCAGTTTTGGCAATTTTTACCTTTTGAGGAATCTGTCCATTTCATCTGTGTCTTCTATTCTGTGAGCATAAAGATTCTCAAAGTAGCTATTGATAATCTTCTGAATTTCCACTGAGTCTGTGGTGATTTCACCCTTTTCATTCCTTATTGCTTGTATATGAATTTTTTCTTTCCTCTTCTTGATGAGGTTAGCTAGGGGCTTATCAACTTTATTTAGTCTTTCAAAGAACCAGCTTTTTGATTTGTGGATTCTTTGAACTGTTTTCTTCATTTCAATTGAATTAATTTCTGCTCTAATCTTTATGATTTCTTTCCATCTTTGGGCTCTGGGTTGTGTTTTCTCTTCCTTTTCTAGTTGTTGGAAGTGAAACATTAGGGTGTTTATTTGTTCCCATTCTGTTTTCCTAATGTATGAGTTCATAGCTATGATTTTTCCCTCTGAGAGCTGCTTTCATTGTATCCCATATATTCCGGTAAATTGTGATTGAATTTTCATTGAATTGTAGATATTGTTGAATTTTCAAACACTCTTTTTGTGTTTTTGTATTATCTCCAGCTGTTTTGTTGATATTTATTATTCTTTTTTATGAGCAGGATATATTTATTGAGGGAAAGAAAGCTCCTGTCCAAGGAAGGGACAGGAGGCGGGCCCAAGCGTGTAGTTCCCAGGAATCTGTCTTCCAGGGACTTTCATAGAGTAAGACCATGCGGGTTTAAGTCAGGTCTAAGATGGTAAAGAACATGGGAACTCACTTAGGTGGATGTGGGGTGGGACCACACTTTCACAAAACTATATAAAAAGACAAAACATAAACAATTGTGAGCACTTTTAACTAGACCACATGAGAAAAAACTGTACCAGGCAAAGCATGAACAATTATGAGCAATGAGCAAAGACATCAATATTTGAAGCATAAAAATTTGTTACCTAAGCAAGTCCCAGTCCATAATTTATCAAAGAAAAGCAAACTCATACCTCCATCCAATGATCTAGGTGGATGGCCTCCAAAATGAATGAATTTTAGGAACAAATGGAGGTTATGAGCAGGATATATTTATTGAGGGAAAGAAAGCTTCTGTTCAAGGGAGGAACAGGAGGGGGGCCCAAGCGGGTACTTGCCTCTATATTTATTATTATTATATTATTTTTCTTTGCATAATCTTGTAGCTGTTGTACTATTATTTCCTATTTTCTCATTATTTTTAGGAGATATTTCCTTTTGTGTTCACTAGCTATAATGTTGTCTTCAAGGTCTGAAATTCTATCTTCTATTTCATTTAGCTTTCAATGGAATTCTTAATGTCCTGAATATCAGTTTGAATCAGTTTTATGTATTATAGTTCTTTCTTTCATATATTATAGTTCATTCACTGTTTCCATCATTTACCTATTCCCTTCTATTCTTTTTATCTGTATCTTCCTTAGATGTTTTAAACAATTCTTTCATGATTATTATCAATCCCTTTTTTACTTGAGAGATTATCTCTGATCTGATTTTTCATAGACTGATGGAGTTGTTGTCAACTTCAGTTGCTGTCATCTCAGAAATTTCAGGTGTATGACTTCCAAGTTCTTCTATGACCTTGTCTCCTAGACTTGTTTTGGGTGGTCCAGAGGTCTGAGATAGCCTTTTGTTCCTTCCTTTTGTCATTTTTTGCAGTGACGGTAGATAGGCAAGATGCAGGTCAGCAAGGCTCTCCAGAGTGTGGAATGGCAGGGTAGATTCACCAAAGCTCCTGCTGTGTGGTTCAATGTGGTTTCTACCTCATTAAGGAGATGGGGGCAAGCCTCTATTCAAGAAGGATCTGATGATAATGAGTGCAGGCCACAGATGTGCAAGGCTCTCTCAATGGTGGATTGGTGCAGGATAGTGTTCTGCAAGGCTCCTGCCAGTTGCTATGCTAGTTGGGACTCCCTGGTGGTCTGCAGGGTGTGAGGGGTTGCCAATTCAAAAAATTACTGCAAGAAGGCTGGGGGTGGGGCTAGGGCTTTGTAGTCTCCCTGATAGTCTTCAGAGTAGGGGGATGGCCGGAATCAGCAAACTCTGGCAAGGGACAGGGGTTAGCCTACCAAGTTTTGGTCTTCAAGCTGAGTAGAGGCTGTTGGACTCAGCAAACTCTGGCAAGAAGGCTTTAGAAATTTAAAGAACCAACATTCTCAGTATGCAGGGGAGTGTCTTCATGTACAGTTTCTTGAGGGGGGTGCAACCTCATCATAACTATGTACCACAGAATCTCCTTCCTTTATTGTTGTTCTTTATCTATTCTAGTATCCAGATGTGAAGGTAAAGGAGACAGAGGTCTTAAAAAGATCTCATCTGTAGATTCATATTTGCACAAAAGCTGCTCTTGAGTTTTAGCAATAACAGCATCTGAAGCTGGCCTTTTTAAGTATATCTTAGAATCTCTGAGTCTGATTACAAGGTTCCAAAGTTAAAAAAATTAAATTACAAAGAGACCATACATGAGGAGGAATGGTTTCCCCATGGTGGTAAGCATGACACAGCACTCTCATAGCTTTCCTTCCAAACTTTTAAATTTAATGCAGCCTTTCTCAATGGTCTGAACCAATAACAAGGTCGCCAGACCAAAGTAAACTCCTCAAAACTTTTTAGTTTCATTTTTACTCCTGCTTCCTTCAGCAGTGTCCAAATAATATAGACACATGCATTTTCTATTGAAGGGGCCTTCCTCATTACCCTAAGCTCCTCCCAGTGGTCTTGCCTACTCTGGGCATACCATACTCCAAAGGTCGAGCCTGCTTTATACTCACAATTAGTCATCTCCCATCCTGCCCTACATCTAGGTGCTAGCTGTTGCAGATCAATTGGAGTCAAGAGAAGCATGACAGCAAGGCTGGATGTAGTCAGCCACGGGGCTCTCAGAAGTCTTGTCTGTCTGAGCCCCAAATGAGCAAGCGTACTATGTTTATTGAGAAACTTAGAAAATACAAATCACTGACAAAGGGCAACATACACGATGCCCTCGAAATAACAAGATCCTAATCAGTCATATATTTCCATCATCCTAAAACTTTTTTTATTTATTTTACGTATTTAGTACAGGATTTATAGGGTCTCACTATATAGATGCAACCCATAGTGCTTCTCCTGTTTTCAGCCTCCCAGGGCTGGGATTACAGGCATGCACTACCATGCCCAGTCTCCAGGGGTGGGGTGGCCACAACACGTGGGGGATGGAGCCCACCCAAAACTTTAGAGTATCCAAGATTTCCTCTAGTCTCTTAAAACAGTTCTGAGAAAACAATCAGGATTGTTCTGTCCTGACAACTTGCCACCAGGTGAACATCCTTTTCTTTGTTTTCCCTAAAATTCACCCTCAGAGATCTATCATGAATGATACAGCCCTTCTCAACACAATTGCTCAAGTTAAGGAGAGCTTCAAATGAAATATTTCAGGCCCTAAAAGAAAACAACCTTCAACCCACAACATCAGGATGCACGTTCTTCTCAGCTGCACACAGAACATTCTCCAAAATATACCACATACTAGCCAGTAGAATATGCTTAAGTTAGCATAAAGGAATTGAAGTTATCCCATCCGTATTATCAGAGCACAGCATGATAAAATTGGAAATCAATGCCAAAAGAAATTATAGGAAATTTATAAACACATGAAAATTAAATAACACCCTTGTGAATAACCAATGGGTCACAGATGAAGTTAAAGAAGAAATTAGACAATTTCTGCAATTAAATGATAAAAACAATAGTACATGTCAGAACTTACAGGACACAATGAAAGCAGTCCTAAGAAGGAAATTTATAGCCGTGAATTCCCATATCAGTAAAACAGAGTGAGCTCAAATAAACAACTTAACTTTGAACCTCAAGTTGCTAGAAAAAGAAGAGCAAATGAAGCCCAAAGCTCATATAAGGGAGGAAATTATAAAGCCCAGAACAGAAACTAATACAATGGAAATCTGAAAGAGTAAATAAAATCCGAAAAGTACAATAGATCCTATGAAAGGGAAAGAATGTGACTGATGGAAGGGAAAACTGGGATGAGGAAAAAAGACAAAACAAAGAAAGGAAAAAGATACATTTATCTTGCAGGATAGCTTGGATAATTGTACTGCTGATTATTCCTGATCCATTGAAAAAAGTAGTTAATGTTAAATTTTTTGGGGGGTAGGGTTCTTCTATTTAATTTCCTATAATTTTTCTTTTACCAATTTTGTATGTCCATATCTGATAATCTAAACAACTAATTTGAAATTAACATTATGTAATAGAACAACCATTGTCAAATTCCTATTGTTTGGGGTAGTGTAATTCTGTATCATTTCTAAAGGGTATTTTTCTGTTTTTTAACCATTTTGTATTCTATTTTAATAATACTAATAATAATAATTTAAAAAGAATCAATGAATCATCATTGGCCTTTAAAAGAATTAAATAAAATTGATAAGCCCTTATCAACCTTAACAAAAAAAGACTCAGTCTCCCCACACCCACCACTTGCCCCCATGAGACCAGTCCCACCCCCAAGGAATGCAGACAGAAACTGGTCCCCGGGGACCTAGTGAGTCTGGCCCACATCACCACCTGCACAGAAGCTTTGTTAGGCTTTTGCAGGACCCTCCCAACCAGTCACAGGAGCCCACCGATTTTCAAAAGATATACATAACTGACCTATTTCATGGATGAGAACACCTTAGATACAGGGGAACAGATGAAAAGGTTTGGTATTAAATGTTAAGAATACACAACCAACTATTGTTGAATTCCTATTATTTTGTTTAGTGAAATACTGCATCATTTCTAATTTTCTATTATTTTTATTGTCTTTAAAACAAAAAAATTTTAAAAAGAAAGATAAATCCATGCAATTAGGAATTTAAAGTACAGAATCACAACAGATCCTGCAGAAATCGAGATCATCAATATGTACTTCAAGAATCTATATTACAAAAATGAGGCAAATGCATTAGAAATGGACAGATTATTACATACATATGAATTACCTCATAGGTCACACTTCATGAACTCTCTGGATTATCAGTATACACCTCCTACTCGATGTGATCTTTAAAGTGAATAACTGAAAATAATTAATACTGTATTATGTACTTCAGCCCCCCAATTTTCAAAAGATATACATTAACTGACCTATTTCATGGATGAGAACACCTTAGAAACATGGGAACAGAATGAAAAGGTTTGGTATTAAATGTTAAGAATACAAAAAAACATGAAAACATCTAGATATAGTTCTGTATATTTTTATGATAATTTTTAACAAAATTTCCTATGAAAGGAAGCTTTTCTCACTAAAAAGCAGCTTTTCCTTGTCTTTGTACTTTGGAAGTCTTGTGTTGTCTAATTAATAGTGGGTGGCAACTTTTGCTGGATCCATGGTATTTTTCACAAATTGAACAGGGACAATTACAGTAGGAACATAAGGAGATGTGCATAAAAACCATATGTTTGCTGCCTTTTAAATTATTCAACTAATTAATATTGCATATATTTTTTTAAAAGAGTACAAATAAGAATTCAAACAGAAGGGGCCAACGAGATAGCTCAGTGGAATAAGTGCTTGCCTGAAAAGTGCAAGGTTCTGAGTTTGATCCCTGGTACCACAAAAAAATTAAAACAGAAAAAGTTACAGATTTTCATTTAACAAAGTAATATGAATTTCACAGTATTTGTTGCAATACATAATATTGTCTTCCAGTTACATTACCAGATATATTCATGTAAAATTGGAAGAAGAAAGAAATATATAAGAAATTAAGAAAAGGTAAAGACAATTGAAAAAAGGAGACAGAACAAATTAAAGTATTAATTGCTCCTTTCCCTAAACCAGCAGAAATGCACAGTTGTTCAAAGCATCCTGCTTGCATACATAAATTTATCTCTTTCCCCCAGTCCCTCTCCTGTTCTTCTCAACTAGTAACTCTCCTTTTGAAAAAATTCATCAGTGTCTACTGTGCCCTTCAGATTCCATTTTTCTCTTTCAGGTTCTCACACTAAGGAGAGAAAATGAAATTTGGAAATGCTGACCTCATTTATTTCACTTAAGAGTATGTTCTCAACTTGCATCCATTTGCCAACAAAAAAAACCTCAAATTTATCCTGTTTCATAGCTAAATAATCCTCCATAGTGTAAAAATACCACATCTTTCTTGTCCATTCTTCAATTAATAGGCATCTGAGTTGTTTCCAGGATTTAGCAGTAGCAAACTGTGCTGCTACAACATGGGTGCACATATATTGCTGTGGTATGAAGTTTTCAGTTCTTCTGGGAAAAATACCCAGGAGAGCATATCAGGCTTGAATGGGATCTCCAGTTATAGCTTTTGAAGGAATCTCTACACTGATTTTCATAGTGGGTACACAGTATTCACTCTCACCAACAGTGGAGAAGTGTTCCTTTTTCTTCATAGATTCTCCAGAATTTGTTATTGACTGACTTCTTTAGGTTGGTTATTCTTTCTGGGGTGAGATGGAATCTCAGTGTTGTTTTAATTTGCATTTCTCGAGTGACCAATGTTGTTGAACATTTTTTCATATATCTGCTTGCCATTTGTATTTCTTCTTCTAAGAAGTGCATAGTTCAGATGTCCATTTTTGAATTGGGTCTTTAAATTGGGGGGTGCTGATTTTTTTTTAATTCTTTGTATGTTCTAGGTAGAAGGTCTTTGTCTAAGGACAATGAGCTATAATTTTTTTCCCAGCTTGTTGGTTTTCTTTCAACTTTGTTGGAGATCTTCTTTGAATTGCAGAAACTTTTCAGAAAAGATGAGATCCAAGTTATGGACTCTTTGCAGTATTTCCCATGTGGTTTGGTTTTTGTTCATGAACTCTCTACTTACCTCTGTCTTTAAGATTTCTACCTACATTTTCCTCCAGAAGATTTCATGTTTCTGTTCTAATATTTACCTCTCTGATCCATTTGACTGCAGCTTTGTGCAGGTCATAGGCAAGGGTCTAGTTTTAGCCTTCAGCATGTGGCAAGCCAGTTTTTACAGCACCACTTATTAGAGAGGCCATCTTTCTTCCAGTGAACATGTTTGGCTCCTTTATCAAAGATAAGGTGGCTGAGGGTGTTCGCAGTTGTGTCGGCATCTTCTAATGTGTTCCATAGGTCTGCCTCTATTCCAGTACAAAGCTGATTTTATCACAGTAGCTTTTTTTTTTTTTTTTTGTCTTTTTGAGACAGGGTCTCACTATGCAGTTCAGGCTGGCCTTAAGCTCACTTTGTAGCTCAGGCTGGTCTTGAACTTGCAACAATCCTCCTGCCTCAGCCTCCTGAGTGCTGGGATTACAGGCATGCGCCACCATGCCCGGTTTACACAGTAGCTTTATAGTACAATTTCAGGTCAGGGATTGTGATAACTCCTACTTAAAGACTGAACTCAAGCCCCTGTGTTTGCCAGGCAAGCACTAATTCCACTGAGCCATCTCCCCAGGATTGCTTTTGATATTCTGGGTCATTTCTTATTCCAAAAGAATTTGAGGAAAGTTTTGCCTAGCTCTTTGACGTGTACTAATGGTATTGTAATCATGATTTCACTGGACCTTGATAGTAACTTTGGAAGTATGGACATTTTTACAATGTTGGTTCTTCCTATCCAGGAGCATGGAGTGTTTTCCCATTTTCTCAAAACCTCTTCAATCTCTTTTCTCAAAGTGCCATAATTTTCACTGTATAAGTCTTTTACATCCTTTGCAAGATTGATTCCTAAGCATTTCATTTGGGGGGATGCTATTGTGAAAGGCTGGTTTCACTAATTTCTCTCAGTATGTTCATTTCTTTTTCCCTGCCTGTATTATTTATGCACAAAAATCCTACTGATATTTGGGTGTGGATACTGTATCTTGCTACACTGCTGAACTTGATGATTAAATTTACCAGACTCTTTGTGGAGTTTTTATGGTCCTCTATGCAGAGTATCATGTCATCCACAAATGATAACTTCACATTTTCTTTTCCAAACCAAGAAAGCAAATGAAATTGCTTTCATTTCTCTCTTACAGAATTGCTCCTGCTAAAGTTTCCAGAATATATTGAATAAGAATGAAAACAGTGGATATCTTTGTCTTGTTCCTGATTTTAGAGTGAAGCCCTTCAGTTTTTGCCTCTTTAGTATTATGTTGGCTGTTGGTTTCACATAGACGACTTTTAGAAAGTTGAAATATAGACTATCTATTCTGATTCTCTGTAGGGTTCATTATCATGAATGTGAGTTGGACTTTGTCAAAAGCTTTCTCTGCATCTATTGAAGTGATCATGTGGTTTTTGTTCTTGGTGCTATTGGTGTGGTGTATTACATTTATAGATTTGCATGTGTTGAACCATCCTTGCACTCCTGGATGATCAGTCCCACTTGACCATGATGCATAATATTCCTAACAATTAGCTGCACTCTGTTTGATAGTATTTTATTGGGGATTTTTGCATCTATATTCATTAGAGAAATTGGCCTGTAGCTCTCTTTCTAGTTGGATTTTTTTTGTTTGTTTGTTTTTGGAATCAAAGTAATACTTGTATCCAGGAATGAGTTTGGCAGAACTTCTTGCCTTTCAATTTCATTGAAGAGTTTGAAAAAGTTTGGCATTAAATCCTCTCTAAAATTCTTGTAGAATTCTGCTGTGAATTCATTGGGACTTGGGATTTTATTTTTTGTAGGTTTTTATTATATTTTCAATTTCATTTCTTGCTACTGAGTAATTCAGAATTTGTATGTCTTCTTGACTCAGCTTTTGCATTTCATAT
>PVKA01053306.1:0-11299 GCA_004027165.1 Ctenomys sociabilis | reverse complement strand
TTTTTTTTTTTTTTTTTTTTTTTTTTTTTTTTTTTTTTTTTTTTTTTTTTTTTTTGTCTTTTTGAGACAGGGTCTCGCTATGCAGTTCAGGCTGGCTTTAAGCTCACTTTGTAGCTCAGGCTGGTCTCGAACTCACAACAATCCTCCTGTCTCAGCCTCCCGAGTGCTGGGATTACAGGCATGCGCCACCATGCCCGGCCTTAAAATACATCTTCACCTTCTTTCTTCTGAATTTCTTTCTAAGTGTCAGTCTTTCTCTCCAGTCACCTTCCATTCTGGCCACCAGAGCAACTGTCTTAAACAGAAACATATCACATCTCTCTTATACTCAAAACCCAACAGTGGTTTTCCCTTCCTATAAGACAAAGTCCAGTGTCTGAAACCTGAGCAGTGAAAGCAATTATCCTAACAGCCTAGTCCAAGTCTTCCCCTCAGCAGTACTCACACTTTTTGCTGGAGCCCTGTGCATTATGTGCTCCCTTCTACTTCTTTATCCACATGTACTGCTTCCTGTTTTTCACACCTCCCTCTTCTTTTGCTTATCTCAAAGGCAAGGCTCAAGGCTCAAGTGTTTTCTCCTTTGAAAATGCTTCCTTACCATCCCCCCAGTTCCTGACAATGCTGATTTCTCTTCCTTCATTCCTTACAAGATAGCCACTCTATGTTACAGTAATAGATTGTCATCAATTCCTTACTTGCTAGAATTGGGTTCAAATGTGTGTTCACCATTACTAGTCATACAACCTTGAGCAAATCTTGTATTGCCTTTGATCCTTGGTTTCTTCTCCCATAATATGAAGTCAATAGATAGAAAAGTTCCCCATGATAAATGCAATCATAACACACTGTAAGCATGTACCAATAAACAAATAGCTACAAAGCATCCATCATGGGTTCTGGAACACAGTAAGAACTTAATTCTCCAGTGGGGGGAAAATCATTAACCTAGAGTTCATGGAAGACTGAGAAAGTGTTTGTCTCAGATCAGGGTCCTATAGGCTGAGCCCAAGAGGAATTGTGTGCAAACAGAATCCATTGAAAAAGTACTCTTAAAACCCAGCAAAGTAGAGAAGAAAGCAAAAGAGGGAAAGGAAGAGACGAGTACTATTGTCTTCAGTAAAGTCTGTCCCAGGCATGATCCCTAGGGGCTCTGGAGTATAAATTGCACCAAAGAATTACCTTTGCCTTTACCTTTTACACCCACTCCATTTTCAGCCATTACTGTGTCTTTCTCCTGGGGTGGGGGAAAGAGGGTGTAACTTCCCAGAAGAGATGGCCCTGCTTAGAAAAGGGTTCTTATGCAGAGAAGGGAGTAGTTGTTGAGGGGTGTTCAGCCCTGCAGCATCAGGAGGTGGGGGCAGGCGTACCAATGCCTCTTCATCCCCTTTCAATCCAGCTCATGTTAAAAAGAAGCAGGTGGGGCTTTCTGGGGAGACACCCCTGCCATCTTCAAAGACTTACCACCAGTGTCTCAACTAGACTTACAACGGCTTTGCTGAAAGCCAATTGAAAGGATAAGGAGGGGCCTGGGGAGATGGCTCAGTGGAATAAGTGCTTGCCTGGCAAGCGGAAGGGCCTGAGTTCAATTCCTGGTTCCACCAAAAAAAAAAAAAAAAAAAAAAAAAAAAAAAAAAAAAAAAAAAAAAAAAAAAAAAAAAAAAAAAAAAAAAAAAAAAAAAAAAGAAAGGATAAGGAAAAGTCCTAAGCAGCTCAATACATATCAATAAGTGGAAATAGGATCAGGCACAGCCCAAATGGAGACAATTGCTCTTCTTTCAAGAAAAGTTGTCCAGGTGGTCCTCCACACATACCTGCCGAGAAATCGGTCCGGACATAGGGTTGGCAGAATCTCCTGCAGGCAGGAGGGAGTCTGGAAGGTGGCTGTCTATGGAAAGAAAGCCAAGTCCAACTTTATAGGTCCCCCAAATTTAATTCATTCATTAATTCATGCATTTACTTATTTGTGGTGGTGCACACTGGTAATTCAACACTCAGGAGGCTGAGGCAAGAGGATTGCTACAAATTTGAGGCCAGCTTGGGCTACACAGTGAATTCAAGGCCATCCTGAACTACAGAGCAAGACCCTGTCTCATAAAGCAAAACAAAAGAAAGAAAGAAAAAGAAAATAATTTGCTGAACATCTGGTGTGCTGTAGGAACTTTAAAGACCCTGGAGATATGCTGGGAAGGAAAACAAACAAACAAACAAAATCTGAACCAACCAATAAACAGGTTTTCTTAGGCATCCCACAGTCTACAGGACATCACAGATGTTCAATAAGTTGTCTTCAAAGAAAACAAAGAAAAAAAGAAGCGGTGAAGTTATGTACCAACAGGATTCACATCAGCCTGGGGGCTAAGAAGGACTTCCAGGAGGACACCTTCAAGTGAAGATCTGGGTGTTTACCAGTGGGGGAAGAGGTTGTAGTTCGGTAAGAAAGTGAGGATTGTGGTGGTCTTACTCAAGCGTCAGGAGGTCCCACTGCATTAGAGTTGTGCTCAAGCACTTACATTAAAGTATGAATGAGATGTTGAGTGTTTTCTAAAAGTAGAATTTGTTGAAATAGGATGAAGAAAAAGCCTAGGACATGGACTATTTTGCAGAAAAACCATAAAATGACAGAAAACAGGAGTTGGCCAGAAGAGAAAGGCAAAGAGTCAGAGACAAACTTCTACAGTTGCCTTTCCAGGTTGTGGCCCAACTCTCTCCATGGCCTGGTTCCCTCTCACAGACCCCTGAGGAAAGAGCCTGGCTTGCTTGTGGCTTACCCAGTGTTCAGAGTTGCCTTTCTTGAAGCAGAAGGTGACACCATCTGTACAACTGGTTTTCAAATCCTCCTGTCTGTCCAAACTTCCTGTCAGTGGTCTTGGTCACTTCCTGAATGCCACCATGGGCCTCTCAGAGGAGAGGCTGGGCATCTCCTTGGCTCCCTCCTGCCCTGGGGCTCCTTTCTCTAGATAGCTGTTGGGTTTGGGATGGGGTCCTCCATGCTCCGTGCAGCTAAAGCTCCTGCATGTTCTTCCATGTTAGCTGGCCAAGGCTGTACCCTCAGGACGGAAGCCCAGAGATCCCCAAGAGCCCAGACTGCCTGGGTACCTGCACCCCAGGCTGGACCCCTTTTCTTTCCTCTGGCTGGTAGAGGCACAGGCATAGAAGTCAGGAGAAAGGAAAGGTGGGCACTGGAAGAGGCCCTCAGCCCCCTGTGGCTTCTAACTGCTGCCAAAGTGACCCCTGCTCCCTGGTGGGCTGCCTGCAGCTGTCAGACATGCATCAAGGTCAGGCCCAGCCTCTGGCCCAGACTCAGCAATAATGGCTTCTAATGGACTGTAAACAGGTGAAGTCTGCTGCAGAGATGCTGCTCCAACAATAAAAGCTCCTTTCTCCTTAACCCTCTCCTGGACTTCCACGCTGCTGCAGCTCCTCTGTTTCCTCAGAGACCTTCACTGCCTGGCATCTCACCCACCCTTAACAGGTCTGGAGGAAGGTTTGTGTGTTTGCTTTCTAGACCAGGAAACAGAGGCCAAGAGAGGAAGGCAGACTTGCCTAGGACATTCAGGATTATCAGCTAATTGTGTGGTCTCATAACCTAGGCTGGTAGCTACTGTCCTGCCCACAGCCCACACATGCGTGCGACGTGTGGAATTTTGCTAGGAGCAGCAAGAGAGATTAAAACGACCTCTGTGTCTAGAGGTCTGGAGGGAAAAGTGAAGACCTTTGAATCACAATGAGCTGAGTTCAAAGCCTCATTTGCTTTTTATTTGCTGTGTGACCTTGGGCACATTAGCTGACCTGTCTGAGCCTCAGTTTCCTAATTTCTGAAGTGAAAATAGGCTTTCTAAGGGAGGATGACTATGTGAGTTGAAAGAAATTACGTGTTTGAAAAATCTGGCAGAGAGGCTTCAAATAAAGCTCTGTCCTCTCTCCTGCCTCAATCTTGAGTAAAGCTTGGAGGTGAGGGGCTTTGTGGAGAAGGTGATCTCAGTACTGAGGCTGCTAGATGAAAAGCAGTGACCCAGGTCTCCAAGTCCACCTCTCAGGTAGAAACCCTTGAGACCCTGCCCTGCGGGTCACCCTGGGCCCTGGAGAGCAGCCCCCTCTGCCATCCTAGAGCCCCAGGTTGCAGAGTGTGGCGAAGATCAGGCCAGCGAGGGAGCGGGGGTCGTTCTGGCTGGCGCCACACAGGCACTTCCGGTCACACTGCTACTTCTAGCAAGGGAGTGCTGGGTGGCTCCTCCCCTACTGCTGATTTCCCTGAGCCTGGAGGGGCGTGTGGGCAAGGGTGGCGGGCGCTGACCTCACCCTGGTTTCCTACCCACCGCCCCAGCTCACTGCAGTCCCATGGCAGGGCACGGTGTCCCCAAGCAGAGCTGAGCAGGGGTCCTGGAGCCCTGCTACATTTGCACCCTCAGGCACACCCTCTCCCTCCCTTTCCCCCAACACTTCGTTTACTTCACTTGTCTATTCCCAGCAGTCTCCCCTCTCTGGCTTCCCTGAGGGAAAAGATTTGTGTCCATGCTGCTCACTGCTGTCTACAGGGCTAACACCCTAGAGGTGGGAGCTGCGGAGGCCTGGGCAGGGTCAGATTTGTGGCTGATGGCTCAAGGCCGTCTAGGTTTCCCACCCTTCCACAGGGAAGGGAAATACTGAACACCCGGCTTATGCTTACATCATCTGCGCTTCCTGAAATATCCCTGCCCCTCCCACTCCCAGCCCTGGGCCCCAGCCTGGAAGGTGGCCCTGTGGTGCCACCAGCCAGCTCTCTGGCCTTGGCTGGATCCCCTTCACCTTCTCAGGTTGTTGCTTTTCCTAGAAAATGGAGATGGTGGAGAAGACGCCCAGGTTGCCGCCCATGTGGGAGTGACCTCTTCTCCTTGGTGGTTCTCACAGTTTCGGGGCTCAGCCGGAAGCCTCCCTTTTTTGTCCTCAGCTCTTTTCCTCTCCTCTGTTGTCAACTCTCTGTTCTGGAATCTCTGTCAATGAGAGCACGATCATGTGAAGAGGACATTATAGTTAAGCCAGCAACCTCACTGTCTCCCTGGATTGCCTTTATCAGAAGAGTTATGCGCTTATTGCATGGATGGAGGAACGGAGGTCCAGAGAAGGTAAGCAACTCTCTGAGGTCACACAGGATTTGGACTCGGGATGGTCTGCATCCAAGTCCAACGTCCCTCCCTCAGCCTCGCCACCTCTCTGTTTCCCAACTCCTGTGAATCAGTTCTCTGAGCACGGGCATTAGCAGCAGAAGGTGCCATGAGAACCCACGTGCGATTCCCTGGCACCCACTGCGTGCCACTTTCCTCAAGTCGCTTCTCTCATTTGGACTCTGTGAGCTGGGATTCATTGCCTCTGTGTCACAGACATAGAGGCCAGGCTCCCAGACACACCAGCACCAGAGCAGAGCTGAGACCCGAGCCCACAGCTGCCTGCACCCCCTGGCCAAGGTGTGCTGCTGTGGGCGGGGGCAGTCATACCAGCTGAGAAGCTACAGTGAGGGGTGGAGGAAGGACGGGGCAGGCACAGGCTGAACATGGGGGCCCTGTGTGCGGTGAAGCTCTGGTCGTCAGGGGTGGGCTGTCCTCCCCCATCCCTTTTCGCTATGATACTTCTGCCTTGGAGCAGTTAACCGTGAACCGAATGCTCTAAAATTGTGAGCCAAACTAAACCGCTTCTTCCCTGAAGATGTATAAATAATAGAAAGGTGACTACTGTCTCCGATCGTCTTGGGTCATGGCTCAAGTCATGACTCTCCCCTCTATCCCGGATCCTGCTTCCCATCAAGCTTTTCGTCAGCTGTGATTTGACCTCTTTGAAGGCCCTCTGAGCAGCCGGGGAGCATCTGCTGTCCTCAGAGGCAGTGTGTCGGGACCTCGAGCGCACCTGGGAGGCCAAGTTCCCTCAGGAGCACGGCCCTGGGCAGTGGCTGCACAGGAGGTGTATTGATGGGGCCCGCTGATTCCTCCCCCAGCCAGGGTGGATGTGATGTTCAAGCCTTTATCTGGACTGCCAGCCTCCAGAACTGTGTGAAATAAATGTTGTTCTTTATAAAGTTATGCAACAATGGGACTTTGTTAAAGCAGCCCTGGCAATGTAAGTCAGTCTCTCTCTCTCTCTTTTTTTTTTAATTATTAATTTTTAAAATGTATTTGGTTGTTACAGGGTCTCACTATGCAGCCTGGACTCATAGTGATCCTCCTGCTTTCAACCTCCCCAGCACTGGGTTTCCAGGCACGCAACACTAAGCTGGGATTCTGGCTGGCTCACCCTGCCCTGGGGGCGGGGCCGGTGCGGCACGTGGTGCCTGGGATCCAGCTGAGGTCCCTGTGCTTGCCCAAGCCTGCCTAAGCAGGTGCTCTAGCCTGCTGAGCTATCTCGCCAGCCCTAAGTCAGTCTCTTGGTGGCTACGCTGCGCTTAGTTTTGAAAGACACCATTGAGGGGACCTGAGTAGAGAACAAATGGGATTGCAGAGCACCAGGTCTCTGTCTTTCTCACTTTCTGACTTTGGGCATGTCCCTTTACCTCTGGTGCTCTTTTTTGTGTTTGTAAAATGGTGATAAAATAGAAGCCATTTAAAACCAAATGTCAATAGGAGTATCACATATCTAAACTGGTGGTGAAAATAGCAATTGGGGAAAATTCATAGTCTTCAAAATATTTTTTATTTTTTTTATTTTTTATTTTTTTTTGGCAGAACCGGGGATTGAACTCAGGCCCTTGTGCTTGCCAGGGAAGTGCTTATTCCACTGAGCCATCTCCCCAGCTCAAAACATTTTTTAGAAAGCAAGATTGATTTAAAAAAAATCAAGAGCTGAGGAGTTAGCTCAGCATCATAAGCAACTACATGGCAAGTGCAAGGTCCTGAGTTTGATCCCTGGTACCAGGAAAAAAAAGTCAATTAAAATTCCAATTCAAGACCCTTGAAAAATAATGCAAAATAAATGCAAAGAAAAATAGGAGGAAGGGATTTAAAGAGACAAAAACAAATTTGGTGGATCAAAACAATGCGATGGAGCAAAATCTTGAATTAGACAAGAATCAGACAAGATCATTCATTCACTGATTTGCTCAAGAAAAATGCACTGCCCACCCTGTATTTCGAGGTGAGGTTTATTTTTGGTTTTGTTAATGAGGACTGAACCCAGGGCTTCCAGCTTGCTAGGCAAGTGTTCTGCTGCTGAGCTGAATCCCCAGCCCTGGCCCCTTGTATTTCTGTGCTGTGCTGAGTATTAAGGTGTGAAAATGGGCCACACACCCAGACCTAGTAGCGTTTTCAGTAGTGAAGGAAGCTGAAAGACAGTGACTGGGGCCCACAGGAGGGGCACACAGACCTGTCCTGGGGAGCAGGGACTATCCTAAGGCAAAAGTGGAAGACAGATGGGGTTGCTGTAACAGCTATTCCTGGCCCTCAAATTAGGGGGCATGAGTGTCTCACACAAGACAAGTTGTGTTTGAGAAGAAATACAAGCATTCTTGATATGTACTGAGTAGTTCTAACACCTCTGGGAGGCCAGGACTATTAGAATCTCTGTTTTCCAGCCAAGAGAGAATCCAGGCTCAGATGTTAATTAACTTGACCCCGGTCCTTTAGTACAGAAGTGAGAGAGCTGGTATTAGACCAGGTGTCCTAGCCTGGGCTCCCTATAACACAAAAGCTGAGACAGCACATGTAATTCTTTATGGGTAGTGTGACCTGGGGCAGCAAGAATGGGCAAGAGAGGCAGAAGAAGTGGAGAAGGAGATAAATAATAGGGGGTGAGCTGCTGCTGAGCTGGCTGTGCGGGGTCGCGAGGCGGCGTGCTGGGCGGCATGTGCAGTCTCCTGCCTGCAGTGGTGCGCATCTCAGTCTGCACCTACCCCACGACTATTATTATTCCCAGTTTGCTTCAAGGGGCACTTTCTTTCTTTCTTCTTCTTCTTTTTTTTTTTTTTTTTTTGGTGGAACTGGGGATTGGACTCAGGCCCTTGCGTTTGCCAGGCAAGTCTCTCTGGTCCCTGCCAAGGGGCACTCAGCTGTGGAAAGCTGCCAAAGAGCCAGGTCCTGAGCATATGCTTTACTGGATGCAAAAGTGGTCCAAAGAGCTAGAGCTCCTTTCAATAGACTGGACCCAGCAAACTTGATGGAGGGCATGCTGAAGGCCGGGCCTCGCCTGGGGGACGGACACTGAGGCAGCTGAGCTAGGTGCTGAGGCAAAGGCAGGGGGATTTCTCTACTGAACAAAAGGAGACGGGTGGAAGGAGATAATCAGGAAGACGCATGAGTTAGGTCTGGCGCCCATTGTTTTAGCATAGGTGGCCTGAGCCCAAGCCACTGGGTGGGCAGCACTGAAGTCCAAGGCCTTACTGACTTCTGGAGATACTGGGCCTTGCCTATAGGGCTGTGGTGGGCTGGAGGAGGAGGCCTCATGCCAGGCAGGATGACTGGAACTGAGAACGACTCAGAGAAACTAGATTGCCCTGGCAGGATGTTGCCCAGGGACCACCTATCCGCAGGAAATGGGGGTGGCTTCGCCACCTTTCCCCTCCCCCAGGGCCAGGACCAGCAGCCACTGCTGCCTGTAACGACTGCAGTGTGCATCCTTCAGTGTGACATTGGAACAGCACTGGGGGAGTGGAGGGTGACGGAGCACCATCCCGGGTGGTAATGGCTCCAGTGCCGGAAGGAAAATGACATAAATAATATCCCATTAGAGGCGCCGAGCTGCTCTGCTGAGTGCCTTGTTTTGCTGGCAACATTATGGGCTTCATAAACAGAATCATTTATTTTCCAGTCCTTGCTCTGGCTGAGGTGGGGTGCGGGTGCTGGAGAAGGTGACCGGGGGCTGCAGAGGCAGGGAGAGTCCTGGCTGCTGACAGCTGCCCCAGTCCTCAGGTCCCAGACCTGCCCCACCTCCAGACTTTGATTATCTCCATCACCTCCTCCACCTGGTCTATTTCCCCAGTGCAGCCTTTAGAAAACACACTGCTCCCCTCTTCTCCCAGCTTGGGAGTGTTCTTGAGCCCTCTGAGCTCTGGGGAAGCAGCCTGGCATATGGGAGGGTGCTCTGGTGACAGAGAGGTCTGGATCAAATCCTGCCCTCCTGCGCCCTTGGGTGAGTCTTCTAGCCTCTCTGAGCTTCAGTTTGCTGTTGTGAAAGGTGGAGATAATAGTATCTCTAGGTCTGTGGTGGGGACACTGGATTTCCATAAACATTGGTCCTTCTTGTCCCCTGTATTTTGCACATAGGGGTAAACGATTTTCCTCTTGTGCTTTGTGCATGGCAAGGGCTCATGGAAGCTTTCTTTTTTTTTTTTGCAGAACCGGGGATTGAACTCAGGCCATTGCATTTGCCAGGGAAGCACTTATTCCACTGGGCCATCTCCCCGGCCTCATGGCAGCTTTAAGATGTGACTTGAGGAGCTTTGGGTCGGGAATGTGGGGCTTTGGGGTTCTTGCTAGCTTGAACATTGATGGGCTGTGTGACCTTAAGTCATCACTTCCCCCCCACTAGTCCATCAAAGGTGAAACAAAAGGTTAAATACAGAGTTAAACAAAAGGCTATGTGTGGCCCCTTAGATCCACTTACAGGATCCCAGACCACCCCAGCCCTCTGCCTCACAAACAAGGGTTCTGATTTGGGTGTCGGAGAGAGTCAGGCCAGGGTCCTGCTCTGCTGTATGGCCTTGGGCAAGGATTGAACATCTCTTGGCTTCATTTTGTTGACAAAATAGGGCTAACAAAGCCCAGTTTACTGGACAGATATGATATCTGAGCGACATTATTAAATCATTGGTGTTTGTGGAGCACCCGTCACATACGCATCCTTATTCACTTCTGGGAACAGCAAGAATAGCAGAGCTCCCTCTCCCCAACAGAGTTCACATTTTCGTGGAGAGAGAGACACCAGCGCTCTCATAAGTAACCACATAATTGCCAATTGTGATAGAGCTACAAGGACGCCACCTAGGAGAGCTGGTGAGGGAGGCTTCCCAGAGGAGGTGGCCCGAGGTGGAGGTTGTCCTGGTGACCTGTGCTGATACGCAATGAACCTGGTAGCAGGGGCCTTGTGGTTGTGCCTGGGTTCTATGGGTTGGAGCCCAGAAGGGTAGTGCTGATGGATTCTCTTGAGGCTCGATCTGGTCAGGCAGTGGCTGGGCTGGAGCAGCTGGCATCTCTTTCTTTCTCTGCAATGACCCAGGCTGCTCTGCAGGACTGGCTGGGGCTCCCTCTTGTATTGTGCGTTCAGGACAATCATGCTGATCAACCAGGGAAAGGGACTCAGAGCTGCTTTCCTTGTCACTGCTAGTATGTCCCAGCAAGGGGGGGGGGCATAGGCCCATCTTCTCCGGGAGAAGTATCAAGGTTGTACGTTAGAAAGAGCATTTGGATGAGAGATATTATCATTGTTTTCTCTTTGCAAAATACAGTGTGCCACAGATCTGAAGGGGGAGTAGGAATCAAATAGGGAAAGAAGAGAGGGAGGAGGGTCCCAGTCAGAGAGAAGGCTGGTGCAAAGGCCCTCAGGTGGAAACGATTTGGCTCAGGCATGGAGACTCAGGGACATAGTGGTGAGGAAGATTAAAAACTGGAACTGAGAGCTTACATTCTAAGGAGAGAGACAGACAACAGATACACACACAAATAAACAGCACAATTTCAGGTTGTGATAATTACAGCTACACTCATTACACTGGGAAGGTAACACACTGTATGCTGTGACGGTGATGGGGGCCAGAGTATTCTTTCTGCCTGGTGAGACTTTTCCGAGACAGTGACTATCAAGCTGAAATCTGAGATTGAAGAGTGGCCAGTCCTGGCCATTCCCCTGGAGAACAACCATGGGGGCCAGGCCCAGAGGTGGGAAGCGCTTGGCAGTGTGGCTGGAGCTCAGAGGGGGTGGGTGAGCAGTGGGAGATGATGAGGGACCGGGGTTAGGGTCAGATTTGCTGCAGCTCGGCAAGGAATTCGGATTTGTTTCTGAGTGTAACAGGAAGCCATTGGAGTGCTGAAGCAGAAAAATGGTAGTAAAGAGCTTGCTGGCTACTGTGCACTGAACTCTGCGCATGAGGCCAGACTGTTTCTCCTGGTGGCACCATAGATGTGCTGTGTGACTATGGGCTAGTTACTTGACATGTCTGAGGCATAAAAATGAGAAGAATGGAGTATAGAGGGGCCAGGCAGGAAACAGGGTGCCCAGGAAGGAGGCTGTAGCATCATGAAGGCAAGAGATGATGCCCTAAACCAGACTCAGTGGCAATGATGGTGAGAAATTCAGAGAATCAAGACACACCTAGAGGTAGGACTGACCGAACCTGGTGCTCATG
>PVKA01053305.1:0-11279 GCA_004027165.1 Ctenomys sociabilis | reverse complement strand
TTAAATTTGAGGGCCCTGTTATATCTTAGTTCTTTATAAATTCTAGACAGTAGACCTCTGTCTGATTGCTTATTAGTTAGGATTTTTTCAAAGTTTGTGGGTTGTCTTTTCACTCTGTTGACAATTTCTTTTGACATGCAGAAGCTCTTTAAGAAGAGTTGATCCCATTTGTTGATTCTTTCAAGAGTTTCCCGTGTGAGTATATGTTTGTTCATGAACTCTTTACCTACCCCTATGTCTTCAAGAGTTCCTCCTACTTTCTCTTCCAGGAGATCGAGTGTTTCTGTTTTAACGTTTAGATCTTTAATCCATTTTGACTTTAACTTAGTGCATGGTGATAGAGCTGGGTCAGGTTTGTCGTTTTATTGCTGTAAAAGTATAAAAATTTAATAGTAGATACTGACAAGTGAAATTGGCAGGATTGACTTCCTTTTGCTTTAACAGAATTTTTTCTTTTTGAGACAGGGTCTCACTATGCAGCTCAGGCTGGTCTGGAACACACAACAATCCTCCTGCCTCAGCCTCCTGAGTGCTGGGATTACAGGCCTGCACCACCACGCCCAGCTTTAACAGAATTTTGGTCATACAGTGGCCTTTGGAGGCCACCACTAGGCCTTTTATTATTTAAATGGTGTGCCAAAATCAAGTAAGTGTTTAAACCCCATGGATTTTACACATTAGCTTTATATTTATTTGTAAAATATCAAAGCCTTATTTTTAATATTTTTAATCTAGGACAGTAAAAGAAGCAATCAAACTTAACTAGGAATTAAAAGAATTTAAGTAATCTTTTAAAATACCTTAGAACAATGGCCTTACACCTTTGGAGCTGCTCCACCTAGAGGCCACCCACATTTGCATTTGAAAAGCCATTAAAATGCTTTTGTTTTAAGCAATTTTTATTTTCTAACCAACTATTTAGTTTTAACAATTTTAAAATTTTCAGCAAAGATGACCAATTGTGCAACATAAGAATCTGGCGTGGTTTAAACAATGATTTTGGTGGATAGAATTATAACTTTGATTTTCCTGTATAAACAGCACTGATTGCACCAAACAAAACCTGGAGAACTTTAGCCCTAGGGCTATCTTTGGTTGATTTTACTCCACAGATGTGCTGGTCCAGCAGCTAGGATCAGCTTAATGGTCTTAGTACTTAAAAAGGTTTTCTTGAGCCCACATTACCTACAGCTTTAAAGGAGGTAGGGACCTGTAGCCATGGCCTCTATGGCTGAACCTATCTTGCAGATGTCTATCTGGGTCAGCCTAGGATGTGAGCATGGGCCCCCCTCATCTCAGTTTGTGCCCTTTCTCCTGACAGCGCCCAGTCACTTGAAACCAACTGTTTGAAATTTAAAAGGAGTGGGATTAATTGTACCTCCCACTTGGAGCAGTCTAGCACATATTCAAGGCTGGAAACTGGCATTAGTTCGTCCCCAGGAACAATATCAATATCCGGGAGCAAGGTAGCCATAGCGCAGAGATCAGTCCAATTTACAGGGAGGAAGGTGTATGCTAAGTTACCTCCACATACTACGAATACCTGGCCGGGGGAGGGGGGACAAAGGAAGGAGGGTATATTAAGAAGGTTATTACAAGTGTCAAAGTAATGAAGTCAAGGTCAAGGGACTTGTTGTTCTTATGGCCCAGACCCTGGACACACGTGAAATTAGCCAGTGTTGTAGGTTGGACTCTAATGAAAACAAACACAGAAGGGTATTCTCAGGGCAAGCTGACGTCCCTGGAATCATTTATAGAATCATCATCTATTTTGGGGACCTGGTCAATTTGTTTAACTAGTCTTTCTGGCAGCCATCTGGCAGATTTCATTTCCTTAGAATATATGCATACCGATCCACGACCCCAAATAAGGACTGGATCTGGGCCATGCCACGAATTAGTCAAAGGATCTCTCCATAAGATTGTGGCAAATTGTTTTTGAGTCTCAGAGTGCCAAAAACGGGTGGCTGCTGATTGTCCTTTGGCGCCCAGCGTTAAGGAATGTGCCAGGATATTTCTAGGCGATCCCTTTGTTGGGTACCAATTTCCTCCTTTTATTTTTTCTATAGTAAGTGTTAATGTTTGGTTAGCTCTTTCCGTAATACCTTGACCTTGGGGATTATAAGGGATACCAGTAATGTGAACAATAGAGTTTCTTACAGAATGGTGAAAAGGTGGAGCTAGTATAGCCTTGGTCATTATCTGTTTTAATTTGTTGAGGACAGCCCAAAACAGCTAATCTCTGGAGCACATGGGCCATGACATGTTTAGTGGCCTCTCCGGTTTGAAGGGAAGCATATATAAATCCACTAAAGGTGTCTATGGCCACATGAATAAATTTAAGATTGCCAAAATCTGAAAAATGAGTGACATCCATCTGCCAAAGGGCATTTGATATCAGTCCCCATGGGTTCACTCCAAGATGAGGAACTGGAAGATGAACAGCACACCAAGAACAATTTGCCTGGCCTGTTGTTTTGTGATCTTATGAATTAACCGTAGGGAGTGAGCATTCAAGTGATGAAGTTGATGTGTTTGCGTCGCCGAGGCGACAACATTCTTACTATGTGTGAGGAGGGAGAAAAAAAGAATAGAAGGCTTAGTAGCGGCATCGGCTAACCTATTTCCTAAAGAGAGGCCCCGGAAGGTCAGTGTGAGCCCGCAGGTGTCCTATAAAATGGCTGAGTTCTTTTGTTAATCATTTGTTGTATTAGGGTAAACAGATGTCCAACCCTAGATGCCAGCTTTATTTGTCCTACAGTCTCAAGTAGGGGGATAGACTGGGCAATATATGCACTATCTGTGTAAATATTAAGGGAGCGATTTGGAAAAGCTGAAAAGACCGCTCCAATGGCTATTCATTCAGTTATTTGGGCTGATGGACTGTCCGTCTGAAATGTAATCGTCTGATCTTGGAAAACCTAAGCAGCTATTCCTGATGAGGAACCATCAGTAAAAACTGATAATGCATTTTCTAAAGGTTTATAGGATGTATTTTTAGGAAAGGCAAAATCAATAAGTTTATCAGGGGGATGATGATCATCAATGTTTCCTGCACAGGAGGCCAAGGCCACAGGCCGACACTGCATTGTTTGTAACAGCCAATCAACTCCCTCTCTAGAGAAAGGCTGGATGATAAAATCAGGTTCTTTGCCAAAGTAACACCTTCCCTGCTTTCTACCTAAAATTATAAGATTGGAGACAACCTGATAATAAGGTTCAAGGACCCTTTTTGGTCCTCCACAAATGTATCCACATCAGGAGGGCGGTTTGCCAGAAAACAGCAGTAGGGGAAGACTTTGTTCTGAAAAATCAGGAATCCCAAGGGCTTTTAGTAATTTATAAAGGTGATTGTTTGTTCTCGGATGGCATTTTCAACCAGGCTTAAAGCCTGCCTGCCCTCCGGGGGAAAGTTTACAGGGGGATGTTGGGTCGGCATCACCTTGTAGGATGTCATATAAGGGTTTTATTTCTCCTTTGGGAAGTTTTAAATAGGGCATAAGCCAGTTAGTATCTCCTAAAAGTCTTTGAAAATCATTTAAACTAGTCAATTTATCTAACCTTAGCTGTAGTCTTTGCGAAAAGATCTGGGACCCCTTCATCTGAGAGCCTAGATAAGCGTAGGGGTCCGTGAGTTGTTGGGGGCAATTTGTAGCCCTCTATTGCTTAAAGTTTGTTGTAGCTCTTAATATAACATTGTAGGGTAGAAGTTCGAATCTTCCCAGCTATCAATATGTCATCCACGTAATGGACGATATACATCCCTGGCCAATGGTCTCTCACATTCTGTACGATCGAGGCCACAAAGGACTGGCACAAGGTGGGACTACTTGCCATTCCCTGAGGCAAAACATGCCATTGGAATCTCTGCACGGGAGCCTTGAAATTAGCAATGGGTAAGCTAAAGGTAAAATGTTTCTGATCCTCTGGATGGAGAGGAATGTTGAAAAAGTCAATAACCACCTTAAAGTAATTAAGAGGTATGGCCACAGGCGAAGGGAGGCCTGGTTGCAGGGCCCCCATCACTACCATAGTTTTGTTTACTACCGTGAGGTCATGCAAAAGTCACCATCTGCCTGACTTTTTCTAATCACAAAGATAGGTGTGTTCCAAGGGGAATTACTGGAAACATGACCGGCGTCGAGCTGTTCCTGCACCAGCTGCTGAGCGGCCATCCATTGTAAGGGGCCATTGATCGACCCACACAGGATCATCTGAAAGCCAGGTGATTTTGTCTGCATGAGCCACAGGAAGGTCAACAGCCCTGCTAAAAAGAACCCAGGCCCGCCTTGTCATTTTTTGGTGTGACTTGTATTGGTACTGTGATTCCCTAATCCCTGGCCTGGCAAATATCCCTTGTTCAGCATTTGTGCAGTGATAACAGAGTTAGGACTACCTATGATCATTCCTGAGAGAGGAGATCTTCGCCCCAAAGATTAACTGGCAGTCTAGCTATAACATAGGGTTGTATGGTGCCCTGGTTGCCTTCTTGATCTCTTCATGTTAGGATTTTTGCACTTCTTTTGAGATTAGAGCTTTGGCCTATCCCCTGGAGGTGAGTCAGTGTTGTCATACAGAGGCCATGCCCCTGGCCAGTCCTCTGCCCTAATGACAGTGACGTCAGCACCCATATCTATTAGGCCAGAGAATTGCTTGCCGTCCAGGTAGAAGGTCATTAGGGGTTTTTGCGGTGAAATCGCCGGAGCCCAAAAGATATTTGAGGACCCAAAACCCTGACTTCCCCTTGACTGAGCCATAACAGGGTATATATTAGTAGCTAGTGGCAGGAGAAGCAACTGGGCGATCCTTTGGCCAGCAGAGACGCTAGCTTGACACCTGACAAAGATGAAACCATGATCTTAATCTCACCCAAATAATCATTATCGATCACTCCTGGAATGATTTGAAGGTCCTGAAGTGCCACACTACCTCATCCAAAGGTATTTTTAGGCAATGGGCCAAAAATACTCATGGGGAGGACCTGAATTCCATCCTCAGGGGTCAGTACTGTTTGGGTGGTGGCCCTGAGGTCCAATCCTGCACTCCTGGGAGTGGCTCTGATGAGGTCTGAAATGGATTGTTGGTGGGAACAAAGCTGATTGCCCCATGATTTTGTCTGGATACAGGGGCCTGGGGCTGGCCCCTCTTCCCATTTCCCTGGTTTTGGGGAAGAATATTGACATCTTTATCCCTTTTTGACTTGCATTCACTTGCCCAATGATTACCCTGCTTGCAACATGGGCAAAGCTCCGGTTGTTTGGGTCCCTCTCGCTGCTGCTCCTTTCCCCTACAATCTTTAGCCATGTGCCCAATTTTTCCACAATTAAAAAACTTAACTTTGTTCTTCTCCCTCTGAGAGAGAAATTGCCTGACAGTATATCCTTGCTGAGCCGCAGCCATGGCAAGACCCTGTTGATAGGCTGGCCCTATTTTTGCACAAAGGCAGATATAGCCTGAGAGGTCAGACCCCTTTTTGTGGGGGTGTATTGAGCCTGGCACGTGATATTTGGGTTCTCAAAGGCCAGTTGTTTATTTAAGTCAGAATTGGATTCCACTTTACCAAACAATCTTTCAGCTGCCTGAAGCAGCCAATGTGTGAAATCCGAAAAGGGCTCCTCTGGACCTTGTTTAATATTGGTCAATGAAGCAGTAGCTTCCCCATGGGAGGGTAATCTCTTCCATGGTCCTGCTGCAGCTAACTGAACCTGAGCAAATAGTCCTGCATCATATCGGGACTGGGCCTCAGTGGTAGAAAAATCCCCTGAGCCGGCCAGCATGTCATAAGTCTAGCCGTTTCCGGCCTCTGCATTTCTCTTTGCTATGGAATCACAATTCTCAAGGTATTCCAACTTCCAGTGTAAATAATCTCCATCAGACAAAGTGGCCTTGGCTAACATGTGCCAATCTTCAGGGATGAGCCATCCTTGGGTCATGGAATCCAGTACAGTGAGTGTATAAGAGGTCATCATGCCTACTGTGTGACAGTAGCCTTTAACTCTTTTAGCAGTTTTAGATCAAAAGATGTGTGCGTTCTGATTCTCTGAGGCTGTTCCCCTTCATTCCCGCCCTTTGTGTTTTGGTTACAGGAAACGCTCCATCGGTGGCCACCTTGTTCTTAGGATTTGGCCAAGAAGGGGGAAGTAAAATGGTGGATGCCTCGTGGTCAGCCCTCTTACTGCGAGTTACTGCAAGCTCTTGGGTGAGATCAAAACACTGTTTCTCCAATTGAATCTGTTTCCAGAGGTCTCTAACTTTATTTTCTAACCCCTTAATCCCGTTAGAAGATGGCCCATTTTCCTTTAAGTTCCAAGAGGGTGGAATCTGTGGCGATAGTGGGCGGTATTTAGCGGCCTCATCGCCCAGGGTTTTCCAATCTACAGCTTCCTCCTCAGAGCTGCCATTATTGTCAGATTCTGAAGGACAGAGAAATCAGGGTACATGCTGGGAACCTCGGGGGTGGTGAGCGGCTGGGAAGTCACAGCCTCTTTGTCAGGAGGAGCAAGAGTAGTCGACTCCTCCGAGTCCTCCTCCATGGAGGAAAAGAGGGAGTCAGAATCCACCTGGGAGGGAACTGGCGTGTAAACAACCTGCTTAATCAGGGGATCCCAGTGCCTTTGCTGGAGAATCTCATTAATAAGATTCCAATAGGAAAAGGCAGTTACAGGAACCTTTTCTGGTCCGAAGACCCTCTAGTAATCTTGCAGGGCACCTCCCACCGGCCGCCATCTTTTAGAGTCAATCATTCCCTCCAAGGGGAACCAAGGGCACACTTTATGTATAAACTGAAAATATTCACATAATTGTTTTGCTTCCTTTACTCCTCGCGCCTTTAATGCTTTGCTTAAACTGACGACAAAAATCTCACGTTCACTTAATACCTGTCGCATTGTCTGAGGGAAGGGGAAAGAAGGGTTCCGTCCACTTACCGAGGCGCAGACGTCGCAGCAGGCACCTGCAGCGCTGGCCTCTTTCACTTTCACTCTTGCGCGCTCACTCGGACACTTCCGTCACTGAAGCCTCCGTACCAGCAGCCCCACACATTGGGTGCCACTTGTCCCAACCAGCGGGTCAGTCAACGAGGGTTACCTGGGAGAGGAGCGGGGAATGAAGGAGGGGGGGACAAAGGACAGAAGACTCGAGAAATGAAGACAAGACAGGATTCTGATCAAGTCTTGTTTATTCAAGGAAGCGACACGGCTTTTATAGCAGGGGAGAGGAAGTCAGCGTCACCGATGACGCGGGCGTACTAAGGCAATCTTATAGGCTAGAGGCACTCATGTGATCCGCTGGGGGGGGCGTATGTGGCAGGAAGTCATGACGTGGCAGCTTTGCAGGAAGAGAAACCCATTTCCATAAGAAAAATGGAGGAGCCGGGGAGATGGCTCAGTGGAATAAGTACTTCCCTGGCAAGTGCAAGGGCCTAAATTCAATCCCCGGTTCTGCCAAAAAATAAATAAAAAAAAAAAAGAAAATGGAGGCTTCGGGGCTCTCGTGCCTCCCACAGATTCGTGTCTAGTTATCCCCCCAAAGCCTCATGCAGTCATGTGGCAGACTTCTGAACTTTGTGATTAATTCATCATCCAGTGCTGAGATTATGGGTGTGAGTGCTGCTGGGATTACGGGCATGAGAGCTCCACCCGGCCTGGGGCAGATGGCCTGGATGCAATGTAAGGGAGCCAGACTGCTAGACTGCTCTCCGTTGTCATTGTTGCCGCTGCTCCTCCCTTTGCTCTCTTGATCTTTGCCATGAATGGCTGCTCTGTGCTGCCCTGTGCCACTCTGCCTTGGAGCCAGCTGGGTACGGGCTGAAACCTTCACAAACTGTGAGCTAAATAAACTTTTCTTTCTTTCAATTTGGGTGTTGGGTATTTTGTCTCATCAACCAGAGAAAAGTAACCCACAAAATATGCCAACCGAAATTTGCCCAATCTAGTCACCTAGTGCTCCAGGAGAGGGTGACAAAATTTCTGCCCAGTGTGGCTCAATCCAGCCTTCATGGAAGCCCAGAAATTCTCCAGACGATGAATTAGGTCTGAGTACAAAAGGTTTCTGTGTTCAAAACCCTGAGAGACATTTCTCTAATCCTCCCTAAACGGTTTCCCTGCAGCTTGAAAGTAAATCATCTCATCTGAGAATTGAAAGCATGTGAGGCAGGAATTTATTTTCCTTCC
This sequence comes from Ctenomys sociabilis, assembly GCA_004027165.1. Taxonomy (NCBI): domain Eukaryota; kingdom Metazoa; phylum Chordata; class Mammalia; order Rodentia; family Ctenomyidae; genus Ctenomys; species Ctenomys sociabilis. The sequence goes on along the minus strand of PVKA01053305.1, from coordinate 3,108 downwards.
TAGAACAGAGAACACAGTCTATAGTTAAAAATAAACAAATAGAAACAAAGGAGTAAAATAGATTGTCTGATTTTTCCAGACCTAATGTGTGGCTTCCCTCATATTAAACGTTTGCCTAGCGCAAGCCCTTCCTAAGACAGAATTTAAAATCATGACTTTAAACCGTTTTGGAAGTCAAACCTCTAGGACCGGGTCTTGGGTGACTTGGGGTTAGGGTTTCACAGGCATGATTCTGCTCCTTTGTGTAGCAGAACAAATGCTATGAGCAGAAGTAATCTGCTGCTTTTAACAGATGATTCAGGGCCAGGGAGATAGCGCAGCAGAATAAACACTTGCCTGGCAAGCACAAGGTCTTGAGTTCAATCCCTGGTACCACACAAACAACAACAACAAAAAAACCAGATGCTTCAGACCACACCTCAAGTGCCATAAATATGCACAATAGTCACCTTGAATGAATACAGATATCTTTTAAAAATTTGTGTTGTTGTATCAGTACAATGATCACATCGAAGGAAAATGTTCCGCAGCATTCTAGAGCAGTGCAGGGGTGGGGCCTTTCGCTCTCCAGCTGTGTTTCCAACAATTTGACCCTGCTTTTCCTCCCTGACTGCTTCCTCCTGTTGTAGCTCAAAAATCAAATGACAACGAGGCAAGTCCAAAAAGAAAAAAAGGAAGCGCTTTATTTTAGCAGGTACCCAGCGGCAGTCACCCTAGTCCGAGAACAAAGGGGCCCTCCGAGTTACAGGGCGGAGGGTATTTAAGCTTAAAGACCACAAGCTGAGCTAGAGGAGGTAAACAATACAGTTTACATTTTGTCCTTTTCAGGTAAGGTTAAGCAAGCTTCCTTGACCTCAGTTTGAACAGACATCATTAGAATAGGGGGTTTTACAACAGGCACTAACTGGGAGAGTTTTACGTTAGATACATCGTGACATTCCATGGTTTTTTGCAGAAAACAAGGACAGGGGTCAATTCAGGAACAGTGTAAGGGGGAAGGGGGAGTAGCACATACAGAACAGCAAGACAACTCCATCTTGAAACGGAGTTTACATAAATTTTACAAAACGAATTTGGTTGGGCCAGGTTACAACACCTCCCTCCCACTTCCTTCCTAGATACAGAAGCCACCTGCTCATCCCTGATTCCTTTTTCCCTACTATATATATATACACACACTTTTTTTTTTTTTTTTTTTTTTTTTTTTTTTGTATTTTAGGGAAGGGGCTACAGGGTGTTCAGAGTCTCACTCCTAGACTCGACTTGTAGTGATCTGCCTGTTTACAGCCTCCTAAGAGCTGGGATTAAGAGGTGTGCGCCATGACGCCCTATCTCCCTACTGTATTGTTCATGCCTTAGAAAACATAAAGAGGGGAAAAAAAGAAATGGCAGAGGCAACAGTATGTCCAGATTTTATATGATATTGTGTCTATCAGAAAGGCCCGGATACTCATATGTTTTTTTCATTTGTTTGTTTGTTTAAGTATTTAGGACAGGGTCTTACTAGGCAGCTCAGACTGGAATTGACCCTTCTGTTTTCAGCCTCCCCAGCGTGGATTACAAGCATGTGCCACGATGCCCAGTTTCAGTGGTCAATTCAGCGCAGCATATGGTACAGGGGATTGAACCCTGGTCCCTGCACTTGCCTAGCAGGCGCTTAGTCCACTGAGCTATCCACTGGACCTTCATGTGTTTTATTATTATTATTATTATTATTATTATCAACATTTGGGACACAACTCTTTTCAAAGCATTGTGGTTACAAAGTATATCATGTAATATATGTATAAAATAAGTTTTAGGTTTGTTTTCGGTACTAGAGAATCAAGCTCAGAGCCTCAGACATGCCAGGCAAGTGCTCCAGCACTGAGCCACAACTCCAACCCTAAAATAGCTTCCAATATGATAGCTTGGAGGCTGAGGCAGGAGGATTGTTGTGAGTTCAAGACCAGCCTGAGCTACAAAGTGAGCTTAAGGCCAGCCTGAACTGCATAGTGAGACCCTGTCTATATAAAATCTGGACATACTGTTGCCTCTGCCATTTCTTTTTTTCCCGTCTCAAAAAGACAAAAAAAAACCCACAAAAAACAGTAAAATAGATTGAGGCAGTAGAATGAATTTCTAATAGCAACAGCTGATGCTAGGAAGGTGTCGCGCGCCTCCCGCCTGCAGAATGACACGCGACCACCGATCCTTCCTTCACAGATTTATTGTGCTTCTTTACATGGCGTTGCAACTGCCCCGAGCACTTCCCGTCAAGCCTTTAGTACCCTCACTCAGCCAATCCCCACTTGCCACCTGGCATTTCCTCTTAGGCAGACAGGGAGTGCCTTGGTTAGGCAGCGCCTGTCTTTACCTTATTAGGTGATGTTTACAGCTAAAGAACACGTCCGCGGAAATCCCCCGAGGCGGCCTCGGCACAGTCTTAAGGCCCGGCCCTCCACTTGCTCCCCACATCTCCCCCTTTTTGTTTTATTATCACGCAGGGGAGAACAAAGGCTTGATCCCATTATGTAAAGGGGGCCCTTGCAAGACATGGACCCCACAAGTGATCTCCGCGAGATCCACCCGCGCCGCCTGGTGCCTTTTTACTGAGGTGAGTTCTTGGGCACCAACCCACATGCAATCAAGCGTATTCTCTGGAGGCTCCGAGAACTGGAAACCTCGTAGGCCTCCCTGCAGTGCCTTGCCTTACACCCTGCGAACATGTGGGGAGAAAAGGGGGCGTAACAGGCTCATGTCGCAAGCATGGATATCCAAATTTGTGCATCCTCAGGTGGATGCAAGGCGAGGAGGGACTGCCTAACAATAGCTTGTTGTTGTCTATTTCTTTGCCAGCAGCGATATACAAGGTACCTTAGAACTAACATGGCGACACAGCAAATGATCAGCAGGGACAATGACCTGGGCCACCGGGTCACCCAGCCCGCAGCCTCGGCCAATGAATGCCATAGCCCCTCTGCCGAAATCGGAGGGACACAGGTTTTGTTTATCTGGGTAATGGCATGACTTAATTGCACCGTATAGTTAAGAAAGGTAACATTCCAAGGGTCTTTTAAGTAGGCATTAAGCTGTTGGACTACTGTGGAAGCATTGTCTATTACATTT
>PVKA01053304.1:0-11302 GCA_004027165.1 Ctenomys sociabilis | reverse complement strand
TTTTTTTTTTTTTTTTTTTTTTTTTGGCGGAACCGGGGATTGAACTCAGGTCCTTGCACTTGCCAGGGAAGCCCTTATTCCACTGAGCCATCTCCCCGGCCCCAAAGCCTGAGTTCTGATGCTTCCTGGTACCTGGGTACAAGTTCAAGGCACACTACACAGCGAGACCAGGCAGACTCCAACTCCTGCTTTTACCTAAACAGCACATAGCTTCTCCTAATGGAAATTGGGCTTTGGTAGAGCTTTTGGTATTTATTTACTTATTTATTTATTTGTATTTGGTACAAGGTCTAACTACACGGCTTAGACTCGTAGCGGTCCTCCTATTTTCAGCCTCCCCAGTGCTGGGATGATAGGTGTGTGCCACCATGCCCAATCTCAGTGGACGGCTCAGTGGGGGATCACACCCTGGTCCCTGGGTTTATCTGAGTAGATGCTTAGTTTGCTGCGCTATCTCACTGGCCCTAGAGCTTTTGGTTTCTTTAAAAAGTTCTTAAAATATAAAACTTGTGGAATATAAGCAAAACTGTCCATAAAAGAAATTTTATATCATTTAATGTATGTCTTAGAAATAATATTTGAAGTTTGAGTAATCCATTCAAGGAATCAGAGAAAAAAGGAACAGAATGATTAACCAAACCAATGCCTGGTACTTTGGAGAAAATAATACATCTTTAGAAAAAACTCTGCAAGGCCAGCCCAATAGCTCAGCAGATTAAAGCACCTGCTTAAGCAGATGCAGGGACCAGGGGTTCGGTCTCTGGCCTGCTGTGCCAGACCCACCCCTGGAGTGCGCTGAGACAGTGAATGACGCTGGTTGTGGTGGTGCACACCTGTGATCCCAGCACTTGGGAGGCTGAAAACAGGAGGATCACTACGAATCCGATCTGTGTAGTGAGACCCTGTAGGCCCTGTACTAAAAATACATTTAAAATAAATAAATAAAACATTATTTAAAAAGAAAAAAATGCTGCAAATTAAATGAATAAAATAAAACAATAAAGCTCTGCAAATAAAACCAAAGCAAAAATAAAATAAGTTACAAAAGAAAAGAACATCACATCATAGCTCCGGAGGCTGAGGGGTCACAAGGGGATATTACGAGCTCATTTGTGCAAATGAAACTGAAAATGAGACAGAATAAACAATTTCTTAGAAAAATGTGATAAAAAGATCCTAAATAAGCCCTTGCCTGGCAAGCTCAAGGACCTGAGTTCAATCCTCAGTTCCTCCAAAACAACAAGAACAACAACAACAAAAAAAGAAAGAAAGAAAGAAAAAAGAAATGGCAGCTTTCCTAAGCTGTCAAAGAAATGCAACATTTGAGTACTGTATCTACATGAAAAATGACATCAGAATATCAATTGAAGGTTTCATGGTGAGTTTGGGAAACTCTAAGAATTAGACCTGGCCAAGCTTAGGTTTATGTGGAATGTTATGGTTTTGATCTGAAATGTCCCTTCAAAGCCTTCTGTGTTCAGAAGTGGGGACTCCCTTCCCTCCCTTCCCTCTCTTCCCTCCCCTCCCTCTGCTCCCCTTTCTTCCCTCCTCCTCCTTCTCCTCCTCCTCCTTCCTCTGTCTCTCTCTCTCAGCAGAACCTTGCTACACAGATCAGACTGGCCTTGAACTCACAGTGATCCTCCTGCCTCAGCTTCCTGAGTGCTGGGATCACAGGCATGTACCACCACACCCGGCCAGGCATGCACTTAGACTGCTGAGCTAAGTCTAGTCTTAGACTCCCCAGCCCACCATCATATCTTTACTTGACATTAATTGCCATACCGTAAGCCTTGTGATGATGGAGGATGAAACCGTTGGCACAGAGGGCTCCCAGAACTGCTGTGCAAAGTGGCAAAAACAATGGGATAAGCGTGAAGCAAGAGGGGGTTTCTTCAGCAGATGACTGCAGTGTGTTTTTCAGTGTGATGAGTTTCCTCAAATATTAATCGTTTTCATGTGTCTAGATCACTCCCTGTATATAGTGAGAGAGGGTGTGTGTGTGTGTGTGTGTGTGTGTGTGTGTGTGTGTGTGTGCAACAGCAAGAAAACTTATTTATTTATTTATTTTGCGGAGCTGGGGATTGAACTCAGGCCCTTGCACTTGTCTGAAAAAGACAAAAAAAAAAAAAAAAAAAAAAAAAAAAAAAAAAAAAAAAAAAAAAAAAAAAAAAAAAAAAAAAAAAAAAAAAACTAATTGGCGTGTTCTCATCCACCTCTTTCTAGATTTGGATCCACATGCACCAAAATCAAAATGACCACAAAAGAGAAGCATTTCCAGTGGAGCCAGGACACCAAGACAGCCACAGTGATGCCCCTGAAGCACTTCCAAAAGAGGACTTGCAGAATTGCTTCACGAAGTAGTAGGAATGGAACAACTAATTTGAAGACAACCTATAAAATATAACAGCCATTGTTGAATTCCTATCATTTTGTTGCATGGAGTTCTGCATTGCTTCTTTTCCTCCTCCTCCTCCTCCTCCTCTTCCTCCTCTTCTTCCTCCTCTTCTTCCTTCTCTTCCTCCTCCTCTTCCTCTTCCTCCTCCTCTCTTTCTTCTTTTACTACTTTTTATTCTCTTCTAAAACTTAAAAGTAAAACAACTGGAAAGAACAATGGGATAAGAATGTTCTGATGAGGGAGATTACTCGGAGGGGTTAATGGCAATGTATCTTCTACTGCTTTAATGCTTTGCTTTTTAACACAGGGTCTCTCCATGCAGTTAAGGCCAACCTTGAGCTCACTCTGTACCCCACGCTAGCCTCAAACTCACAGTGATTCTCCTGCCTCGGCTTCCTGAGTGCTGGGATTACAGGTGTGTGCCACTATACCCATCTGTTTTAATGGTATTTTAAAGTAATTTTAATATTTATTGTATTTTATCATATTTCATATATTTATTTGTTTTTAAAAAGACTCATCAGTTTAAGGCAGTGAGCAAAGTTCACTGAAATATGCAGACGCATGGCTCCCAGGACCCAGCTCTGGCCACCGGACACATGGTCTCACGCATCCTGCATCTCTTCTTAAAGGCTTGCAATGTGCTGGGCAAGATCGTGGCATCTGGTGAGTTTTATACAAATCCCAACCTTAAGCTAGCACGGCTGGTTGAAGACTGACACTGCAACTCTATGAGCAGATTAAAGGGGAAGAACTGGGCAGCCACGTCAGTGATCAAAAAATAGGAAGCGTCTGCTACCAAGGTGGCATCTGATAAATGCACAGATAGCTGGGAAGCTATTTAAGAGCTTAGAAACCCGCTAAGAATGCAAAGAAGGCATTCCTAATTAAAGGAAACAAAATACTTAGTAAGCTTTCTTCTGCACTGGGAAAGGCTTCTTAGGTAAAAGCTTTCTCTAAAACAAACTTAGCAGATGGCTAAGTCAAAGATCAGAAGAAAAAATGCCAGCTATTGCAGTCTTACTCAGCACTGAGCCCAAGGGTTCCACCTACAAAAGGGCCTCAGGTGATGTAAACAGGCAATTAATAGAAGTCATAGGGCCAGCGAGATAGCTCAGTGGCATAAGTGACTGCTGGCAAAGGCACGGTTCCGAGTTCAACCTCCAGTACTACACACACACACACACACACACACACACACACACACACTCCAGAAAACAAATAAGCAATAAAATATGGAAAGCTAAGCAGATATACAGATACCAAATAAATACCTTATTAATAAATGGATAATACTGCTGGGAATTTAACTAGGAATATCACTGTCCACTGTGTGGCAGATTTTCTAGTTTAACTCACATTTCAAATGAATGAAAATAAAATATAGGAGCTGGAAATACAGCGTAGTGGTAGGGTGTTTGCTAGCGTGTGAAAGCCCAGGTGTAAACAAAATGAAAGTAATGCAATGAATAACTGAAAGACAGCAGAGGCAGGCAGATTAATATCAGACAAAATAGACTTTAAATCAAGAAAGTTTACCAGGAGCAAAGATTCAACACATGAAAGAGACATAAAACTATAAACACACACTGAGGTATCAATCACCAAGATATATGATGGAAGTGACAAATCCAGAGTTCTACAAAAACAATTGAAGACTTCAGCACTCCACCCGCAACAGTTGACAACATTACCAGCCAGAGCGCAGGAACTAGAGAACTTAACACAGAAGCCAGCTGGGCCTAACAGACATCAGACTGCTCTACTCAGCGCTGATGGGGAAAACAGGATGACAGCTTCTCCACAAATTAAAGTCAGAATTACTACACAGCCCATAAATTCCTGCTGGTTCATACCCAAAAGGAATTGGCTCTATTTGTTTGTTAAGACAGGGTTTTGCAATATATCCTAGGCTGGCCTTGAACTCACGACATAGCCCAGGCTGGCCTGAAATTCATGAGGATCCTCCTGCCTCCGCAGTTCAAGTGTATGTACACCTATACCCAGAAGGAATTGGAAGCGAGATCTCAAAGAGAGCTTTGTACAGCCATGGTCACGGCAGCACTGCTCACAATGGCTAAAATATGGAGGCAATCCAAATTTCCATCGCCCGATGAATGGAGAAGCTAAACAGGGTTCACGAACACAATGTAAGCTGTCAGTAGTCAGCTTACAGAAAAGGAAACTCTGATACATGCTACAACACAGGTGTGCCTTGTGGACACTATGCCCAGCAATGTAAGCCAGGAATGAAAATATAAACATAGTACAGTTCCGCTTACTGGAGGTAGAGTAATTCCGCTTACCAGAGGCAGTTAGCACAGCAAAAATCATAAAGGCAAGAACTTTACCAGGAGCTGGACGGGGGGGTTCTTGTTTGGATTTATATGCATATATTTTCAGCTTCACAAGATGAAAAGAGGTACAGAGATGAAAGGTGTTGATTCTGCACAACATTATGATTATATTTAAAACCACAAGGGCCAGCAAGATAGCCTAACAGTCTAAAGCACCTGCTTAGGAAAGCACACAGGGACAGAGGTTAAATCCCCTGCACCACATGCCCCTCCAGCCCAGCCCCAGGGTGGGCTGAGCTGGTCACAAAATAAATATAAATACATAAATAAATCCACCAAACTATATGGTTTTAAAACTGGTTAAGAAGGTAAATTTTGTTATGTATATTTCACTGCAACATAGAAAAACTGGGGTGGGGGGAGACCCATGGCTTAACATTTTATCAGAAAAGATATACAGATATCAAATAGATACCCTAAAAAGCTATTCCCCACCATTAGCTCTTAAAGAAATGAACATTAAAACCACAGCATCACTATTTACTTTTATATTGCTAAAATATAAAAATGATGGGAAGGATTGCAGATATTAGGTGTGTTTTGTTTTGAGACAGAGCCTTGCTCTGTAGTCTAAGCTGGGCCTTGAACTCATAGCAAGGTTCACAGATGTTGGATCATCAGTATATTGCAGTTGAGAATATTAAATGCTATGGATACTCTAGGAAATAGTTTAATCATTTTTTATAAAACTAAATACACACTGTACAGCCCACTAGTCATACTCTTACACTGCAGAAATGTAAACTTTTGTTTCTATAAAAACCTACATTCATAGCATCTCATTCATCACAGCCAAAACTGTAACAACCTAAATGCCTTTCAGAAATAAATGCTCTGGGGCTGGGTAGATACCCTGTGGTCTAAGCTCCTGCCTAACAAGCACAAAGATCCAGGTTTTTTGTTTGTTTGTTTTTGCAGAACTGGGGATTGAACTCAGGCCCTTGTGCTTGCCAAGGAAGCACTTATTCCACTGAGCCATTTCCCTAGCCCAAGACCTAGGTTTGATTTCCAATACCATATGTCATGTTTGCCTCTGAAACCTAACATAGTGGTACATGCCTGTAATCCCAGCGCTGGGAAGGCTGAGACAGGAGTATTGCTGAGTCAGAGCTGGACGGTGAGATCCTGAACCAAATAAATACATAAGAGCTTTTAAAAACAGAGATAAATAAATGCATCATTGAAGAAACCATACTGAGCCCCAACAGCTTTGGGAGCATCAGTGACCCTGCACCACCACTGCAGGAGAAGCCCTAGGCCCTGGTGAACTTTGGGAGCTTTCAAAATGTCAAAATAAAGGATCAGAGCCAGCCAAATAGCTCAGCGGATTAAAGCATCTGCTTAGGCAGATGCAGGGGCCTGGAATTCCATCCTGGGACCTGATGTGCCAGCCATGGAGACTGGGCAAGATGACTCAAGCCTGTAATCCCAGCAGTTGGGAGGCTGTAAACAGGAGGATCACTACAAGTCTGATCTATGCAGGGAGACCCTGTATACCCTATCCTAAAATAAAAAAAAAAGAAAGAAAGAAACATGAAGGATCAAAAAATAATCTCTCAGCTATCTAGCCCATCCAGACCAAGTCCAGGAGGTATGGACACAGAAGAACTGGGAAGTCAGACACTTGAAATTTCTGAAGCGACAGCAACTGAAGTAAAGAAACTACTCCATCAGGCAATAGAAGAAATTGGATCACAAATAACCTCTCATGTAAAAGAAGAAATGACAAAAATAATGAAAGAACTGCTCAGCATATCTAGAGAGGACATAGATTAAAAAACTACAAAAGAATAGAAAAAATGATGGAAACATTTAACGAACTACACAGGAAAGAATGAGTATGCATGAAACAGATTCAAGCAGCTAATCAGGAAACTAAGAATTGCACTCAAAGCTGGTAAGCCTGCTTGACCAAAACTGAAGATAGACTTTCAGACCTTGAAGACAGCATTTCAGATCTCTTAAAAATAACCAGGAGCCAAAAATATCAACTCAACAGCTGCAAGATGATGCAAAATGTATATATATATATATATATATATATATATATATATATATATATATACATATATATATATATATATCTATCTATCAATCATATATATATATATAATTGATAGATGCTAATGAAACAGCATGAATGATAAATGAAGTGAAAGTATTATTTGTAGAAGCAGTAACAGAAAATTTCTCAAACATGGGAAAAGAATCTGACATATAGGTAAATGACTTATATTGGACCCCAACTGACCATAAACAAAATATATCTACACTCAGACACATAGTAATCAAGATCCCAGAAATTCAGCAAAACACCATAAGATTAAAAGTTGTTAGAGAAAAGAAAGAGATCATCTGTAAATGAAAACCCATCAGAATTATGGAAGACTTCTCAACACAAACCCTCAAGTCAAGAAGAGCTTGGAGTGGAGGATTTTAGGTCCTGAAAGAAAACAACTTCCGACCCAGATTGATGTACCCTGCAAAATTATCTATCAAAATTAATGGAGAAATAAGACACTTCATGACAAAGAACAACTGAAGAAGCTCATGGCCACCACACCAACCCCACAAAGAGTACTGACAGATATTCTAGAAAGAGACAAAATGACCACAATTTCAAGAACAGCAATAGAAAGAAACCTACCAAGCACCAAGCAATGAAACAGAGGAGGAAAGTAGGGAGCCAGTAGCAGGAATGTAATATGACAAAGACAGCCTAATACATATCAGTCATGACCATCCGTGTAAATGGCCTCAATTCACCAATCAAAAAAAAATCACACTACTAGAGTGAATCAAGAAACAAAATCCAGTAAGATGATATATATACAATAAACAAATCTAACTCAAAAGAAAATTCATAGGCCGAAAGTCAAAGGGTGGAAAATGATGCTTCATGCAACAGGAACCTGGAAAAAAAGCAGGGGTGGCTATTTCTGGTTGTTGGCAACGTGAGCTGCAAATCAAGAATGATCAGAAGAGATGAAGAAGGTCACTACATACTTAGGGGACAACTGCCAGAGAAAGAGACCGCAATCATAAATATATATGCACCGAAAGTAGTAGCACCCAACCAAATAAGACAAATTTTAACAGACATGAAAACTCAAATGAACAATAACACAATTGTAATAGGAGACTTTCACATCCCATTGTTGTAAAGAGATAGATCCACTAGGCAAAGCATCAGCAAAAAAATAACAGAACTAAACCAAACTCATGAACAAATGGACTTTATATAGGGTTCCCCCCAACAACATCAGAATACTCATTCTTCTCAGCTGCACATGGGGCACTCTCCAAAATAGACCATATACTAACACACAGAACATGCTTAAGTAAATGCAAATTAATTTAAACTATGCTGTGCATATTACCTAACCATAGTGCAATGACACTGGAAATTACTGACAAAGGAAATTGCAAAAACTCCATAAACATATGGAAATTAAATAACAGCATCCTAAACAATCAATGGATCACAGATGAAATTACACAATATTTACAATCAAACAAAAATGCAGATACAACTTAGAAGAACCTATAGGATGCAATGAAAGCAGTCCTAAGGGGAAATTTATAGCAGTAAGTTATCACAGCAGGAAAAGAGAACAAGATCAAATAAACAACTTTATGCTGCACCTCAAGTTTCTAGAAAAAGAAGAGCAAGTCAAGTCTAAAGCCCAAAGAAGGCAGGAAATTATAAAGAACAGAGCAGAAATTAATGTCATGCAGATTAAGAAAACAATGCAATAGCCGGGCATGGTGGCGCATGCCTGTAATCCCAGCACTCAGGAGGCTGAGGCAGGAGGATTGTTGTGAGTTCGAGACCAGCCTGAGCTACAAAGTGAGCTTAAGGCCAGCCTGAACTGCATAGTGAGACCCTGTCTCAAAAAGACATAAAAAAAAAAGAAAACAATGCAAAAAATTTATGCATCAAAGAATTGATTCTTTGAAAGAACAAAAATCAATAAACCCCTAGCCAACCTTATCAAAAAAGGGAAAGAAAAAATTTCAAATTCATGCAATAAGGAATGAAAAGGGTGGAATCACTACAGATCCTATAGAAATTCAGAAGATCATTGATACCTACTTTGAAAAATCTTTACTCTTAAAAGGATGAAATGGACAGAATGCTAGATACATATAAATTATCAAAATTACCAAAACTGAATCAAGAAGATATAAAAATAACCTAAAAAAAGATAACAATGTACAACATATTAATTATTGAAACTGTCCTTTTAATCAAAAAAATAAATGAATTTATTTAAAAAACCTAATATCAGAAAATTAAGCTAAAAATATAATTAAAAACTTAACAACAAAGAAAAGCCCAGGTCCTGATAGAGTCACAGTTGAATTCTGCAAGAAATTTAGAGAATATTTAATGTCAGTTCTTTTCAAACTCTTCAATGAAATTAAAAGGGAGGCAATTCTCCCTAACTCCTTCCTAGAAGCAAGTATTACCCTGATACCAAAACCAAGACCCAACCAAAAAAAGAGAACCATAGGCCAATCTCCCTAATGAACATACATGAAAAAAAAAAAATACTCAGTACTTGAAATACTAGCAAACAGAATGCAGTAAACAATCAAGATTATGCACCATGACCAGGTGACACTGATCACAGGAATGCAGGGATGGTTCTGCATAATGCAAATCAATAAATGTAATCCATGACATCAACAGAGCCAAAGACAAAAAGTCGCATGCTCGTCTCAATAGATGCAGAGAGCTGGCCTGATAGCTCAGCGGACTACAGCACCTGTTGAGGTAGAGCACAGTGGCTGGGATTCGATCCCTGGTCTTCTGTGCTGGCTCTACCCATGAGGGGCACTGAGATGGTGATTGAGACTGGGCGTGATGGCATGTGCCCGTAATCCCAACACTTGGGAAGCTGAAAACAGTAGAATCTCTGAGTCCGATCTGAGTAGTGAGACCCAGCGAAGACTCAGGACATAGGAGAACCTGTACTGCAACATCATGAAACTCAGTTGAGCTCCAAATTTTCTGTCCTAAATACAAGGGGGAAAAAAAAAAAAGAAAGACATAAAATAAACCAATAGATGCAGAAAAAGCTTTTGACAAAGTACAACCTCATTCATGATAAAAACCATACAGCGAATTAGAATATATGGTCTTTACCTCAATCTGATAAAATTCATCTATGACAAGCCAGCAGCCAACATCATACTAAGCCAACAAAAACTGAGAGCCTTCATTTTAAAATCAGAAACAAACAAAAAATAAATAAAAAATAAAATCAAAAACAAGACAAGAATGTTTACTGTCACCACTCTTATTCACTATAATTCTAGAAACATTAGCCAGAGCACTTAGACAAGAGACAGAAATAAAAGGAGCAAGGATTGGAAAAAAGAAGTGAAATTATCATTATTCAGGATGATATGATACTCTATATAGAAGACCTAAAAACTCCACCAAAAGATTTAATTAGCAAATTCAACAATATAGCTGAATATAACACTCAGGGGCCAGAAGATAACTCAGCAGTATAAGCACCTGCCTGGCAAGCACAAGGTCCTGAGTTTGATTCTTGGTACCACACACACACACACAAAGTCAACATTCAAAAATCACTAGTATTTCTGTACACAAAAACAAACATACCAAGAGAGAAATTAGTGAAACCACACCTTTCACAATAGCACCCAAAAAATGAAACACTTAGCAATCTATCTAACAAAAGAAGTAAAAAATCTGTACAGTAAAAATTATAGTACTCTGAAAAAAAGAGATGGAAGAGGATTTCAGAAAATGCAGCAGCTAGGGAGATAACTTGATGGTCGAAGCACCTGCCTAGCAAGCGCAAGGACCCGGGTTTGATCCCCAGTATCTCATGCTGTGCAAGCCCTGGAACTCTGGATGCATCATGTCAGCCACCGAAACTGGGCAGTATTGTGCACGCCTATAATCCCAGAGCTGGGGAGTCTGAGACAGGAGGATCACTGTAAGTCCGATCTGCCTAGTAAGACCCTGTATTAAATAAATAAATAAATTTAAAAGAGTTAAAAAAAAAAAAAAGAAAATGGAAAGATATCCCTTGCTGTGGATATGAAGAACCAACATGATAAAAATGGCCATACTGCCAAAAGTGTTGTACAGATTCAGTGTAATCCTAATTGAAGTGCCATTAGTATGCCTCACATATCTAGAGAAAGCATTCTTACCATTCATCTGGAACCAGATGAGACCTAGAATAGCAAAAGCAGTCCTGGGCAGCAAATGAAAGACAGGAGGCATCACAATTCCTGACTTGAGTATAGTCTCCCTAGTATAAGAAGCGAAAAGCAGAAATGGAAACGTACAACAACAACTAAAATCAATTGAGTCAGATAAGGCAAAGTGAATGGCATATGCTGCAGGATACTAATCAGCTTTTCTTCTGGATGGTTAACAACCTAAGTTCACAGATCAAAATTGGAGAAATAGAAGAGCCACAAGGCCAGCCAACATTTTGGCCCTAGCCTTTCAAGGTCAGCGAAGACTCAGGACATAGGAGAACCTGTACTGCAACATCAT
>PVKA01053303.1:0-11303 GCA_004027165.1 Ctenomys sociabilis | reverse complement strand
GTTTTGATCTACCTAGGTCTTAACCATCCAGCAGAAAAGTATAAAAGTATAAAAATGAAGTATACATCGTGAGCCCATAATATTAAGCTGAGCTGTAAATGGATATGGTCAACAATTTCTTTGAATAACTCCCTATGGTTGCAGAATGCTGGACTGTGTTGGATTGTGGTGTCGAGTTCAAGCACCTAAGGTAGTTGAACATCAATGGAGTGCCCACTTTTGACAGGTGTAGACAAAGGAAGGGTTGTAGAAAGAAAAAATCATGATGTGTGTGTATAGATAGTACAGTTGGGATAGATAATGCTGTGCTTCTACATAATTCTATGATAGGCAAGATCTGCACTAATGGTGGTTGGACAGCATATTATGTAGGCTTTTAGTGCTATGGTCATCCACTAGGTAAATAATTATTGAATCTTTGATATAATTCAGCTATAAAAAACCTGTAAATATAATATCATGTATGCACCTTGTACAATACCAAAACGTTATGAAAACAGTTTGCAATGTATTAATTCATCGACTCTGTATGGTTAAGGTGTTTTGAAACTGTCTGATTGACATTTGTATTTTAATAAAATAAAAATAAATGGAAAAAAAAAGAGACCGTCTATCTCTGGGCTCACTTTTGTGGGCAGCATGATCAGGACTGTGCTGCAAGAAGGTTCATCCACCTCTCTCACTGACATTGTTTCATGTGGTAGCTTGGTGGAACTTTATCTAGAAGTAAAAGGAAAACGAGAGTGATCCAGAATCTGGATGCAACCAAGGGAACTGAAGAATATAGATGGCTGGGGTTTCAGGGGATTCGCTTTAGTTCCTTGCCATGCCATATTCACTGCACATTCAGTCACCAGATGTATCTCTCTATGAGGAAAAAGAACATCAGAGCGTGAAATTGTGAGTGTGTGTGTGTGTGTGTGTGTGTGCGCGTGCGTGTGCATGATTGCGTGTGCGCCCTCATGAGCAAGTATGCTTGCCATCTCTGGACTCCAGGAATCCTGCACTGCCCATTTATCCTCAAGCATAGGCTGGACAAGAGGCAGAAGATCTGGAAATTCCCTCATTTCAGGCTGTGGACACTGGGAAGCAAGGACATTGCATTCTGAGGAATCAGGAAGCCCCAGAGGAAAGGGAACATTGACCAGGGAACCAACATCCAAGATATGGAAAGGTCATGACCCAGGACAGAGAAACTCTAGGTCTGGAAATGGTATAGACCATGACAATAAGCCCATATGGGAAGCAGCCGATCTAGTACAGCATCAATGGATAGTATGTGTGAGCCTGAAATTCTTACTCTGTCCCCTATGATGGCAGGGGCACCACCTGACAGCTCCATGGCCCTGAGTTTTCCAAGCTGAGATTCACCCTAGTCTCTTGTAGGGGCAACTTGATGCTCCATCCAACATTTGCTATTTTTTCTGCTGCCTCCTGGGTCAGCCTGTCCTACCCAGAAACAGATACTGAGTCCTGCTTTTGTTTTGCTTCTCCCCTTTCTCAACTTGTGCAATTTAACAAATAACACCATGAAGTGTATCCTTAAGTCAACCACAATTGCAAAGGAGTTTTTTCCCTCTTCTTCCACATAAAGTTATTTTACAGGTGACAGAGATAGGAGTGTGGCTCAGTGTTGAAGTGTTTGCTGAGCACAAGGCCTTGGTCTCATGCCTAAGGAAAAAATAAGAAATAAAAAAGAAAAAGGGAAAAGGGAGAGAAGAAATGAAGCTACGGCTACACTTCACACCTGGAACCTCTCATGTGGGAGGTGGAGGAAGGATTGTGAGGTCAAGCCCTGTCTGGGCAAATTAATGAGACCTTTTCTCAAAATAAAAGTGGTCTGTGGACATAGTTTAGTCCCATGAAATTGATAGCAGAGGACCAATGGAATTGATGTCTAGAGAGAGACGGAGACAGAGATAGAGACAGAGACAAAGACAAGAGATAGAAAGGGAATATGAAAGCCAAGAGAAGATTTTTGGGAATGACTAATAACAGCCATAAATATAGACAAATTTAATTTCAGGGAATATATATATATCTCCTAAATGTATGTTTTAGAAGCATTAAAGGAACAGTGAGAGAATGGTATAAGTAATAATAAAGCAGATTCTCCAGAAAATTTCAAGTCACCAAAACAGAATCAGAAAGAGACAAAAAGTGTGAGTTATCTTGAGACAGCATTGCAAAATAAACTTAGTTAAAAAGGAGACAAGTAAAACAGTTAACTTAAAAATGAAAATTACACCTTCGGGACACAAGCTCAGATTCTTGTTTCCCCTTCTTCCAGAATACAATAAGTCTGGACCACTCCCTTTCACCCACCAATGGCTTTGACCACTGCAAATTTACCTGCAAGTCCCCCTCATTCACCTGCGAATCTGATGCCTGAATGCTGGGGTCCTGTGCTGTG
This sequence comes from Ctenomys sociabilis, assembly GCA_004027165.1. Classification (NCBI taxonomy): domain Eukaryota; kingdom Metazoa; phylum Chordata; class Mammalia; order Rodentia; family Ctenomyidae; genus Ctenomys; species Ctenomys sociabilis. The sequence continues at coordinate 8,890 of PVKA01053303.1, read as the reverse complement.
CTGATGAAGAATGAAACAGTGAATGGAGGAGGCAAGGTGTAAGCAAATTTATTTGAAAGATATAAAGGCAAGGAAGTAGAACTCCCCCTAAGCATGAGTAGAAGACCTACAGTGGATCTTTGTCTAGGATTTTTTATGTTGATTTTTAAAATTTTTATTACTTTTATTAAGAAAAAAATCAATGAGACAGCTTCAAAACTGATTAATAGGACATTTTCAATCATTTTTTTATTTTTTAATTTTTTCGATATTCTCCATGTAGAATTGTTAGGTTCTGTAATAAAAATTCCCCAACTAGGAGACAAGAGGGAAATGAAATGTGCATGAAGCCTGGCCACCATTCCCTCCAGCATAACCCCTGAGTTCACAGCTTGGTGAATCTTTCCTCCAGGGATTCTTCTCTGATGGCCCCAGCACACAGACCACCTTCCTCAACATGTGCCCAGTCTCTGTGTCCCCCATCAGAGTAGGAACAACATATATTTCAAACACCTGGTTACTCACTTAAGTTTTTGCTCTGGCTCCACAAACAGGCATGTGATGGGGGAAGGGTCGCCTACAGTGTGGTATGTGAGACTCAGGTATCCTGTCAGTTGGTGTTTGTTGGAAGCCCACACCATTGTTTTCAGAAACGCAGGTCCTACTGTGTCATACTTGAGGATTCTGCTCTCTCAGGGCCCTCCCTGCGTCTGGCTGTCCTGTGTCTGGATACCCTGGCTCAGCAATCTTAGTCTTGAAGTAGGACTGGAGAGATGGAGAGCTCCTTGAGTGTGTTGGGGTTCCTGAACAGAAATGAACAAGGCATGTGTCCTGTGTATGGATGAGTGTAGCCCAGTGGCCTTCTTACTCATGTTCAGCTCAGGGGCACTTTCCTTCCATGCTCCAGCCCTTTATCTTCTGCTCCAGAGGAGAGGAGCACTCTGGGCTTTGCTATATTAATCACTTTCCTTCCTCCAGCTTTGCTAAAACTGTGGCAGCTCATTAATTTCTGGCTACTTGCCACTCCAGTTAAATGGTGGGCAGGGATGTAGCTTGCAGCCTTGATGCCCCGACAGGCTTGTTTTGTCCATTGGAAGAGCAATAACCCTTTGTCTGCAAATAGAGGGAGCTCCATCTGGACTCAGCAGCTGGCAGTTGCTTTATTTAATACATTGCATATTGTTGTCTTCTAGGAATTTTAAGGGCTTTAGAAGGATGTTGGAGCTTGTGATCTCCCCCTATAGGTGACTACACACACATCTGTTCCAATCTATGCAGTCTGTTCACACAGTGTCCATGCAATGCCCATGTACCCTGAGACAATAGGCCTCCTTGATTATACTCAGAAGGCTGCAGTCTCAAAGCTCAGGAGACGTTTTTTGCAAGATACCTGGAGTGTGGTGACTAAGCTGGCTTCCGGCAACAAAACTTCAGGTGTGCACCTGATCCAACTGTCTGAATGATTTCTATGGGTTCACAAGTGGAGTCTCTGAGCTCTCTAAGAGACAGCCTGGAGATCAGGGTGAGAGATTCAGGCCTGATTATAGGAGTGGTTAAGGAGGTAAGAGCTCCTCTGCAGGAGCTTGAGGAGAGGTGAATAGGTAAGAGAGGGACCCTGAGTCCATAAAAGGCTGCAAAAATCCAATGTCTCTTTTTTCTTGTAGGAAACAAAGAAGCAAGTGGATGGAATAAAGTAGGCTAGGCCATACAACTCTCCAAGGTTCTCTGGGTTTTTCTTTCCCTCTGCACAGCCCAGAGCTTCTACAGCCAGACATCTATATGGACATGCAGGATGTATCACCCATCAGTCCAGCAAGGTGCGGAACTGTGGAGAACCACAGGGTTCTATCCCTAGTTTCAGATCTATCCTTCTGGTCTGCTGCTACATGGGCTGCTTCCACCTTTGCTGTACAGTTCCTATTGGCATGGAAGTCACTATAAAGCTCAGGTTTGTTTACCTTGAGATCATGGTGCTTCTCCTGTCCTAAGCTCCAAATGCGAGGATTTCATGTTTGCGCAAGCAAACCAGGCTTACTTTTTAATCCGATTAAGGGTCTTGCTAAATCGCCCAGAGGGAACTTCAACTTGAACTCCCAGTCCTCTTGCCTAACCCTCCCAGGATGCTGGGATTATAAGTATTAACCAAGACGCAGTTTCATTTCTTTTCTTCTTCTGATTGTTGTTGTTGCTGCTGCTGCTTCTACTGGTGGTAGTGGTGTGATGCTTCTGTTGTTGTTCTGGTTGTTGTTCCTCTTCCTCTTCCTCTTCATCCTCCTCCGCCTCCTCCTGCTGCTGCTACTGAATCACCTCTTCCTTTTAATTATTGTTGTGCTGCCTTCCACCCAAGGCCTTGCACATGATAGGCAACTGCTATGTACTGAGTTACGCTCTCAAATCTTATACTCTTACTGGAATCTTCTCATTTCTTTGCAGGCTTTCCATATCCTACACACTTCTTCTTAAAACTCCAAATTTCTTGTCCATTGTGGCTCCTTTTTTTTAATTTTAATTTTTTTATTTTATTGAACTACAAATGTCAACCAGACAGTTTCAAGACACTAACAATACAGATTCGATAAATTAATACATTGCAAACTGTTTTCATAATGTTTTGGTATTGTACAAGGTGCATATATGATATTATATTTACAGATATTATTTTAGCAGATATATGTTATCAGTGAATTAAGAGTGTAGCTGCTTACTTATCTTATTTTTTATACCTGAATTATATCAAAAATTCAATAATTATATTCCTAGTGGATGACCATAGTACTAGAAGCCAACATAATATCCTGTCCAACCACCATTAGTGCAGATCTTGCCTTTCATAGAATTATGTAGAAGCACAGCATTATCTATCCCAACTGTACTGTCTTTACACACACATCATGATTTTTCTTTCTATACCCCTTCCTTTGTCTACACCTGTCAAAGGTGGGCACTCCATTGTCATTCAACTAACTTAGATGCTTGAACTCGACACCACAATCCAACACAGTCCAGCATTCCACAATAGTGAGTTATTCAAAGAAATTGTCGACCATAGCCATTTACAGCTCAACTTAATATTATGGCCCCACGATGTGTACTTCATTTTTATACTTTTCTGTTGGATGGTTAAGACCTAGATAGATCAAGACTTATATACCAACACATGAACTTTATATTTCCTATGTGGTCAGTAAAGTCCCCTCAGGGTTTATCTTGTAGTCCTGTACATTATTCTGTAGTTCCTTTGTCTGTGTCATCCATGTGGATGAGTCACGGCCAATGCTTGACAAGTTTGCTCTCTGTGAGAACTTGAGAGAAAGTTTTCTCTTCATGTGACTCTCCCCAGGCACACTATAGAACTTCAATCTCTTTCCTGTGTGGCTCCATAATCTCCTTGCTCAGAAAATTTGGGGCTCACCTGAGTTTCATGATGTTGCAGTACATGTTCTCCTATGTCCTGAGTCTTTGCTGACCTTGAAAGGCTAGGGCCAAAATGTTGGCTGGCCAGTCCAGAAATATACAGAGGAAATCCAACTTGGAAGAAACACAGCAGAAAAAGAATTAATAACTACCTCTAAAGAAGACATGGATAAAAAAATTGAGGAGATCAGAAATATGATGGATTCCTTGAATGAGCAATACAGAAAAGAAATAGAACACATGAAACACAGTCAAAGAGATATAGAAGAACTAAAAGCAGCAATCATGAGTCTACAAAACCATCTGAGTGAAAGCAAAGACAGAGTTTCAGATCCTGAAGATGGCGGAGCAGTTAGTGAAAAGCTGAGAAAGGATCTCTTAAAAACAATGAGAATGCAGGAAAAAATAATCCATCACCTGCATGATGACGCTAAGATCCATTGTGGCTCCTGAAGGACTTGCTTAGGTTGCCTATCAGGAAGGGAAAACAAGGAGCCTTTAAAGTAAAGACTTCTATTCAACCAGGATAGCTGCCCCCTCATTCTGACAGGAATTGAACTAAAAGCTTCCACATGAAGTTACATTCATGGCCTGTAGAGAGCTGCGTGCAACTGCACCTTAAAGATGGCACCGGTTTCTGCCTTCCACCCCCTCAGGGGTGAGAGCTCTTTGTGGATAGCAACTCCATATTAGGCAACGAGACAGGACAGTGGCTTGCTTCCGAGTACCTGGACCTATAGACAATGCTCATGTGGCGCTTCGGGATTGGATGCCCGAAGGTATTTAGCTATGAGCGGGCTTCCCTTCTGGGCCATTACCTAAGAGAAGAAGATTGCAGAAGGCTGAATAAACTGCTTGGAGAAGAACTGGTGGTTGCGTCTTCCTTGCTGGTGAGGTTGCGCGTGACAAGTGGTGGCCCGTACGGGGAACCTGTTCCTGCGGTACGATCAACGACAGTTCAGAACTCTCTGCAGTCAGGCAGTACTGGTAAGTCCTCTAGTGAGTAGGGGAAACTGCAACAAGAGCGGGGAATTACCGTGACAAGAGCGGGGAATTAATTGCTCTTCCCTGTAGATAAAGGGAGAGCGGGTAAAGTTCCCTGACGAGTGAGGTTAAAAGTAAAAGTAAAAGTTTTCATTATGGGCGCTTCTTTTTCGCACCCAATTTTTTGGCTCTACAGGAGCTGCTGCATTCAAAACATTTAAAACTAAATAGCCCTAGAACAGCTACAGGAGGAAAGGTCTGAGAAAACAGGCAGTGAAGGGGGGTCGAGAAGAGGAAGGGGCTTGTACCCCGATCTTCCTCAGTCGGAGCCTCCTGAGTCCATGGACTCAGAAGAGGATGATTTAGTGCTTGTTGAGGCAGTTGAGAGATTAAAAGTTAAAAAAAAAAGAGAAGTCAAGAGAAAAAGGAAGCGCTGGGCATAGAGAAGCCCTGCTGCTCCTCCCCGGAGTGTAGGGTGGTGCCCACGGCTCCACCGCCTTATGGGGACAGCGGAGGGGGAGGTCATTTGGGGCATTCCGAACAGTAAGACTGGAGCTCCCTCTAGCTTTTCCTGTATTTCAGGATGCCCAAGGGAATCGATATCAAGAACCCTTAGATTTTAAAGTGATAAAGTCCTTGGCCAAATCAGAACTTATGGCATTACAGCCTCCTTTACTGTAGCTCAGGTGGAGGCCCTAAACAGACACTGTATGACACCTGGTGATTGGAGTAGTCTGGCTCGAGCATGCCTGAGCCCTGGTCAGTACCTACATTGGAGAGCTTTCCTAATTGAGTTCGCAATTGGTCTGTTGCCAATCACCAGACAGGCTACCCAGTTCACGTGTATGAGCAAATTAACAAGATTAGCATTAAGGCATGGAAAGCCCTGCCAAACAAAGGGGAGGTGAGCGGTAATCTTACAAAAATTTTGCAGGGCCCCACTGAACCATTCTCCGACTTCGTTGCCAGGATGGTAGAGGCTGCGGGAAAAATCTTTGGGGATCCAGATATAGCGATGCCTCTGATTAAGCAACTTGTGTACGAACAATGCACTAAGGAGCTACCACCGCCACCATAGCCATGAGCCAATCTATTTTGTCTGCCCAAACTCTAAACAGTCTCTCAGCCAATGTGGCACAAGACCTAGATGTACAAAAGGGCATTAATAGTCAACTAAAAGGAGGCCTCATGGTGGTCAGAGGATTGATTTAGTTCGAGAACAAATTGATGTCCTTTGGCAGATCGCTCAGCTTGGCTGTGAATGGAAATACCCTGGGCTCTGTGTAACTAGCATACAGTATGAGAACCTAACCCATGCTACAAATCTGTCTAAGCAATTGTCCAGTTATCTTTTAGGCAATTGGACTGGGGAGTTTGATAACCTCATGCAGCAGCTGAGAGTGGCCATCATGACCATGAATTCAACCAGAGTAGATGTTGGACTGGTAGAAGGATTGGTGTCCTGGATCTCCACTGCTGTGAACCATCTAAAAGAATGGGTGGGTATGGGAGCTCTAGCTGGCCCTGATGGTGCTGATATCCTTGATTTGCCTGTGGTGCATTTGTCGGGTTAGGTTTCGCCAGCATCGCGATATAGCCATGTTGGTCCAAGCTCTCCTTGCTATTGACTCAGGACAGTCCCCCTCTGTCTGGCTGGCCACTATTACAAACAAAATTAACACAGGATGCGAGGCAAAGCACTGCATTCGGGACCCAGGGCCCAAGGTTCCGAGAAGAGCATGCTTGATTGCATGTGGGTTCGATGCCAAAATGCCCCACCTCTGCGAAAAAGGTATCGGGTAAAGCTTGACATCCCCTAGGTGGAAAACACCCGGGTAGGTGTCTAGCTGCGCCTCATAATGCACAGCAGAGATCAAGCCACTACTCTTGCCTGTTGTTAAAACAAAAAAGGGGGAACTGCAGAGAGCTGCGTGCAACCGTACCTTAAAGATGGCGCCAGTTTCCGCCTTCCACCCCCTCGGGGGTGAGAGCTCTTTGTGGATAACAACTCCATATTAGGCAATGAGACAGGACAGTGGCTTGCTTCCTCATACCTGGACCTATAGACAATGCTCACGTGGCGCTTCGGGATTGGATGCCCGAAGGTATTTAGCTATGAGCGGGCTTCCCTTCTGGGCCATTACCTAAAAGAAGAAGGTTGTTAAAGGCTGAATAAACTGCAGAGAGAAGAACTGGTGGTTTCGTCTTCCTTGCTGGCAAGGTTGTGCATGACAATGGCCTTTTTATTTTTAAATCCAGGTCACAGTAATTGGATAAATTGCACAGGTTGGGATCCAACTCACCAATTTCTTGCCTCAGGCTCCCATTGTACAATGATTACAGGTTTTTGCCAACCCACCTGGCTAGAACTGCTTTTCAAATGGATATTCCTCACGGTGCCTAGAAGTCAGGCACCACATCTGCTGTCCAGCAGAAACCCTTGTGCCCTTCCTTTTCCTTTCAGATTTACTTGCAGCAATCCCAGTGCAGTCCATAAGTTCCAAGGTGACAGATCACCCAATTCTCCAAGTTTATCTAAGATGTCCTGCCTCTAGTTACCCACCATCCTAGTGGGGACAGTAAACCTAAGGGGCTCTGGGAGAAGAAGGAAGGACCTTAAAACCTGTGAACACTGGGTATCACAGCACATTTTGTGCATAGGTGGGACTTGAAGTGCACCAGGGAGAATATACATATCTGAGCTGTATGGAAATGTGACCAAGTGAGATGAGAAGGGAAGGGAAAGCTGTAGGAAGAGCAACGTTCCCACTGTTCCACCCCTGCTTCTCCTGCCCCACCCTTCAATCTGTCAGTGCCCACCAGTAAGCCCTTAAAGCATCTTTGTAACAGTTGAGTGGGCCAAAGCTAGTCCAGGTTCTTGTGCATGACAAGGGAAGAATTGCCAACAGCACACCTCATAGTAAGTAGTAAGTAGCTATGTTTAGGAGAGATCATGGGGTGGTAGGAGCAGGAAGGGACAGAAGGGCAAAGGGGAAAGGAGGAGGAGAGGGAAGGCACAATAACTCAGGCTTGAAGTATTTAAAGGATCAGCCACCTCTTTCTCCAGGTCTCCATTCTGCCTCTCATTGTTGTCAATGATCTGCCACCTTCGACATCTCCCCTCCTCAATGTCAACAAGAACAATGCTTAGGATGCTTTTGTGCTTATATAAATAAATGGAAGGAGTGAATTTGAATAAATGTAAGGGAGAAAATTCCTTAACTTCCCTGATTCTAACTGTATGAACTCTTAGAACAAAGTCAGCAAGATCTGTCTGGAGATGATCCCATTTCCCTCCATGGGAACCCTGGGGATCAGCAGAGCAGCATTGGGAGAATGCACACAGATTGGAGGAAAGTTTGGTGTAGTTCAGGGCACTGTGATGTACTGAGTAATGGACTCCAAATGTGATCCTTTTGATAATTCCTTTGCTCTCATCTTTTGTGCTTTTATTTCTTTATGATTTTTGGATTTTGGATTTTGTTGTTGTTGTTTTTATTGTTATTGTTGGTGATAGTGTGAGAGCGGGGTTGATGGTGGTGGTGGTGGTGGTTTGATTTCATTTGTGTTTGTTTTGTTTTGATACTGGACAAGCAGGAGGAAACAGAACTCTCTTCCCATGTCTAATACCTGTAAATGTGACTTTATTTGGAAAAAGAACAAAACCAGGAAAATATTGCAATTGTAATGAATTTAAGGATCCTCTTCTAAACAGTTACATATTTTACATTTTAATTTAATTTATTTGACTTTGAATTGTAAAAACAAAAGCAAAAAATAAATATCAGATACAAAGACAGAAACAGGATAACATACATCAATCTATACATTATTTTTTAATTCCTTCATACCTGAATGTTTTGTATGATTTTCTTTTGTGTTATTAAAAGAGGGTAATGCCTTGTACTCCAGGCTGTTGTCCACCTTAGAATCCTGCTTCCTGAATCCCTGAGTGCTGTGATTATAAGCTTGTCTCAACCGTGCTGTTTTTTTAAATTTTTATTTATTTATTTATTTTTAATTTTTATTTTTTTGTCTTTTTTATTTTTAAATTTTTATTTTTATTTTATTAAAATACAAATGTCAATCAGACAGTTTCAAGACACCTTAACCATACAGAGTCGATGAATTAATACATAGCAAACTGATTTCAAAACGTTTTGGTATTGTACAAGGTGCATACATGATATTATATTTACAGGATTTTATAGCTGAAATTATATCAAAAATTCAATAATTATTTACCTAGTGGATGACCACAGCACTAAAAGCCGACATAATATCCTGTCCAACCACCATTAGTGCAGATCTTGCCTCTCATAGAATTATGTAGAAGCACAGCATTATCTATCCCAACTGTACTGTCTATACACTCACATCATGATTTTTTCTTCCTATAACCCTTCCTTTGTCTACACCTGTCAAAAGTGGGCACTCCATTGACATTCAACTACCTTAGGTGCTTGAACTCGACACCACAATCCAACACAGTCCAGCATTCTGCAACCATGGG
>PVKA01053302.1:0-11301 GCA_004027165.1 Ctenomys sociabilis | reverse complement strand
AAAAAAAAAAAAAAAAAAAAAAAAAGAACACATAATTCTAGTGTACAATCAGTGCAATTAACTATTGCTCAGGTGTCCTGGGACGTAGGTCCTGTGCCTTGGTAGAGCAGGTGACAATTTGGAGAAGGAGAGGGAGTTAGTTAATTTTCAGAGAGTTCATTTTTTGGCAGTCAGGTTGTTGTTGGCAATTTTTGCAGATGGTCTCCTTCATTCATGGACATCTTCTGTGTAAGACAATCCCAAGTGAGAACACGGTGTTAGTCAGAGATGTTAAATGTGCTTTTATTTATGGGTAAGCTCTGGTACACTTATGACCTCCTCCTTTGTGACTTCTGTGTGGTTTCACTGAATCTTGATCACTATTATTTCAATGAGCCTGATTAATTCATCATCCAAAGGGAAGAAGTTAAAATGAATCAAATTAAAAGCACAATAAGAGCCAGTTATTCACCCAAAGCCGGAGAAGTGAAGCTGCATGAGTAAAGATGTTAATTGTAAAAGCTTTGAAGAAGAAATTTACTGTTATAGGAGAGTGGGATCTATTTGTGTCTTAATCAAAAGGAGGTACAGTTAGGCACATTTTAAGATATTGTAGAAAAAATTAGAATCAACACATTGTCAGACTGTAAGTGAATACATGTAAGATATATTCAAGTAGTTTGAACTTTATACGAACTCAGATTTTTTTATTTCACATTTCTGCATTACATATTGGTTTATTTGTTTAAAAGAAAGAATTAGCCTCAAAAGACTCTTTGGGGGGTTGAGGGGTTGGCTCAGCCTGCACTGGGGGTGGGGCTGGTGTGGTATGTGGTGCTGGGGATCACGCTTAATTAAGCTTGCCTAAGCAGGTGCTTTAGCCTGATGAGCTATCTTGATGGCCCAAGAACATTGTTCTTAGCTTTAATAATCAATCATTGGCCCACAAACCAGTGGCTTCATTATTCCTTGAGCCTTTGTTGGAAATACTGAAATTTGAGCTTTAAACTAGATTATAGAATGATATTTTTCTGCTGCTTCTTTTGCAAATTTTCTGTTCTTTAGGTTATCCTCCACTGCTATATCTTCAGGTTTGCTAATTATTTTTTCTGTCATTTAAATAATGCTGCTAAAACCCATATTGAATTTTTATTTCAGTTATTGTACTTTCAACTCCAGAATTTTCATTTTCTTTATAATTCCTATTTATTGGCTGTTTTCTACTTGATGTGTCATTGCAGTCACACTTAACTCCTTAAGGCTAATTTCCTTTCTCCTATTTTGAGCCTCCCAAGCTCTGGCATTACAGGCATGTGTCACTACCCACCCTCTTACTGGCCCCCAGGAGTGAGGCCAGCACAGCATGCCAGGGATGGAACCCCGGTCTCTGCGTCTGTCTAAGCAGGTGCTTTAGTCTGCTGAGCTATTTGGCCAGCCCTCAGAAATTACTTCTATTGATCAGTTTCCTGTTTCTCTGCATGTTTATAATTTTTTGTTAAAAATGAGACATTATAAACAATCAATTTTGGCCATTCTACTTTGGCCTCTCCCGCCTCCACACCAGCTTACTTGGGTTGGTGATTTACTTGTTGTGTTGACTTAACTAATTCTGCGGAGTTTATTGTTTGCATGCAGTGGGTGACCCTAAAGTCTCAGCCAAATATATTGTTATTCTACTTTTTAAATTTTAAAACTGGCTTTTAGGAGTTTCCCTTGTATCAGTTTCACTTAGTGAGCTGCCAATGGCCAGTTGGATGTTGTACTTAAATACCTTGAGCCCAGCCAGGGACATAGCTCAGGGGCATAGCTCCTGCCTGGCTATACTGAATACGTAAGAAAAAAAGAAAGGAACTGCATTTTAATATTTCTAGTGATTCCTATTCATACTAAGATGAGAAGCAGAAGTCAAGGTCATTTTAAAAAGAAGCCAAAGATGTACTGATATGCAAGGCTTTAAATTTGGGCAGGGTAGTACTATCCATTTTGAATACACAGCTACTAACTTCTAGAATATCAAATAGCAATAACTGTTTTGCTCATATGTTAGAAAGAATACTATGCCCTTTAGACATATCCCAAATATATAAAATAATGTAAACTTATTAGTAATAAAGGTACTGCTGAGTAGCATAATCTTTTTATATGAGCTGCAGCACCTCAATGCACAGTCTAATTCAACATTTTAAAAAATAAAATCATGGCTGTGTGTGTATATGCATGTGAGCAAGGAGAACTAAACTTCTGTACTAAATGATTTTCCCATCACAGCTTAGATTTCAAATGTCTTCCAAAGTCTTATATGGTCAAAGTGGTGCTTTTCAAATGTCGATTAGGTCATGGGAGAACTGTACACTTCCGTGACTTAAGCTGCTCATGAAAAAATTAAATGTGCTGTTGGGGTATGTGTGTGTGTGAGGATGCTTTGGAGAGGTATGTCACTGAGGTTGTGGCTTTGTTTTGTTTTGTTTTGTGTGGTACCTTGTGCTTGCCAGGCAAGTGCCTATTCTACTGAGCTACCTCGCTGGCCCTGGGTTGTGGCTTTGGAGAATTCATTTTCCTCCCTGACTCCTTTCTCTCCATGCTTCCTGGCTCCCGTGGGTACCAGCTTTCCTCCATCACATGATGTTTCTTTCTTGGAGCCAGCCAATTATGGACTGAACTGTGAGCTACATTAAACCTTTCCTCCTTTGTACTGTGGGTGTTGGTCTTTACAGCAGTGGGGAAGTTGGCTTCTATTACCCAATTCTTTAGAACATTCTGTTGACTCTATTTTTAGAATTAACCCTGAATTAGACCATTTCTCACCCCATGGCAGTATGGTGCAGTCAACCAAATTCCTTGAAGTTGAATCCCCTTTATTCCTCCTGGCTTTGAGCAAGGTACCTCTGTGCTTCAGTGTTCTCATGTATGTACTGAGATGAAAGTACTTATTTACAGGAATGGTGTTCACACAGAAAGAACTAATATTTAAAGGTTGAAAACAGGGCCAGTCCTTAGAAATACTCTCTGCTGTAGCTCTCTGGTGTAGCATCCTCATTTGAGCCAGTTTTATTCATCTTATTCACTATTACAGCAGCATCTACCTGAACTTTCTGCTTTCCATCTCTCTTCCTTATTTCTATTCTCATTTTCTGAAATGCTGTATGCTTTAAAGACACACTTCCGTTTTTTACCTCTTCATGACTGTAGTGTCCGGGAGCCTGTTGAAGCTGACTGAGGAGACAGCAGGGATGTGTAGCTCTACCTAACTCTGCCTTCAATCCCTCCTTCTTCAAGTTGATCTTCATGGAGAACACACGCCATGGGGCTGGGCAATGGGCAGGTGCTGCACCTGGCTTCGTGCCCCAGCAAAGCTGGCTTGCAAGCACTGATCAGGGTGCCCTGATAGAACTCATTCCATCCTCCTGGCCATCCTTTCCCAGCTGAGTGAACAGAAAGGCAGAAAGACCTGCCCCAAAGCCATCGGTTAGTGGATGGGAGAAGAAGGCTGCCAGCCCCGCACCCATGTTCCCAACCCCTTGCCTATATAACTGAGCCATTCTGTTAAAACACTTCCTATTGTTATTTTATTTTGCATTGTTTTCCCCACTAGTGAGCAGATGGATTTTTCATGTACTTATTGACTACTTGTATATTTTAATATGAAATGAAGCCTCGTGTTCTTTTTTCTCCTGATATATTAAAAAGTAAGCTTCTATATGTCTTTTTCAGAACATTTTACTTTTGTCAATGGTGACAAAATTTTTATTTCACAATTACAGTTGAATTTGTATGCAATTAAATCCAAGAAATGTTTTCTTTTACAAGTTCTAGCTTTAGTGATGTATTTAGAAAGTGTTTTCCTGTGATTCGATTTTCATGTGGTAAGTTTATTTTTTAAAAATAAAAATATTAGTCTTTGTGTATTTAAAAAATATTTCATAATGACCGATGCAAGCTAGTCAACTACCCTAGGAGTCCTAATTTTGGCTCTGCTTTATGAGGTCTTTCCACATCAGGGTCACTCTCTGAACCTAATGGAAGTAGAATTTCTGCATGCATATCATTGATCTATGATGGGAACCCCATTATAAACATATTATTTATATGATTAATATATTATTTATTTTGATGTTCCCCTTGAAATATAACTTGATTTTTCTTTACCTTGGGAGATAATTTTTATGTCAAACAAAAGTGGTAATGGTTTTGTAAAATTGCTGGAAGCTCTCTGCTCTCCTTTATTTGCTGGACCAATTTCTATTGTAGATGAATTTCTTTTATTGTTCTGAGTCTTGAGTTTTTTATATCTTTTGTTGTCCTAATTTCAGTGATTTTTTATTTTGATAAAGAAATTATCTTCATTAAAATGTTTAAAGATAATCTCATTTTTTCAAATCCCTTAGTAGCCATGGATTTCAGTTAAAATTTTCCAGCAGTTTACTCACAACAGACCTGATGCAGGTGATTTAAAGGAGTTCCAGGGGGAAAATACTTGATCTTTGAATTTAAGCTCTGTTTTACAGCGTTTTAGCTGAATTGGAAGCAACATATAGTATGTATGTCGAACATTAATATTCTAGATGTGTACACAAGGCAGAGTTCTATGTGTTCACCCTCTCCTTTCAAGAATCTGGCCTGCCCAGTAATTCTTAGATGGGACCTGAAAAGCAACAGAATCCTTTGTCCCTTCCAGCTTTAGTAAAGATGGTTGAAAGTGAGTGGATCATGTGATCTCTGCCATTGTTATTACCTTCACTGTCTACATGATGAACTTAAATCCTGGTCTTAGGAGAAAGCATGCATATACAAATTACTCCCTTAATAAAGAAATCCATGTCTGATTAGCACAGATTGGCTCTTTGTTCTGTTGAATTTGTTTAAAAAGCTCTTTTAAAAGATGAACTCAGTGTCTGAGAGACTCCATTCCACCATTATTTATATGCAAATAAATATCTACAATTATTCCTGCAAGATAGGAGGAGAAGGGTATTAACAATCAGGAGGGAATAATACTCAGATTTTAATATGCAGGAAGTTCGAATCATCCAATTGTAGGAGGCCTGATAAGGCTGGGTGGGGTTATTAACTAGCTGTAAGAAAAATGCAAGCCACATTGCAAAGGACAACAGAACTGCTCAGAAAAGCAGAGGTCTGACAAAGATGGTGAGGAGGGATGCCCAAAATATCAGGAACTTGAATAACTTAATTGCAAAATAAAAAAAACAACTTGATCTTAAAATGAGTCAAGAACCCAAATGTAGAAAACAAAAAGTGAACCAAAGAGATACTATGATTTTTGATTTTGCTGGTATGAAGTTGTTATTCTGCACATGGTACCTTACCTTTCAGCTAATGATTTGCATGATCTTTAAACTAATACCCAGAGGGATGCCTTCCATGCCTTTGGTTATGTGCTTTATACTAAATGGACTTACCTAATGATGAGGGAGGTTAGAGTGGTTGTAATAGCATTATTAAAATTCAAATGTTAAAATTCCTGTAACAGTATCTGCAAACAGGAATTTGTTTGAATGATTATACCACTATAAAATAATAAAATGTATCTATGAAAAATAGTAAGATACAGGAATATATATAATACTTTCCAAAGATGTACACAGCATATACTTCCAGGTGAAGGAGGCTTAGGGTACATCCTATTCTTGCTTCAGTGGTTATAAAAATATAAGAGGAAAGCCGGGCGTGGTGGCGCATGCTTGTAATCCCAGCACTCGGGAGGCTGAGGCAGGAGGATTGTTGTGAGTTCGAGACCAGCCTGAGCTACAAAGTGAGCTTAAAGCCAGCCTGAACTGCATAGTGAGACCCTGTCTCAAAAAAGACAAAAAAAAAAAAAAAAAAAAAAAAAAAAAAAAAAAAATATATATATATATATATATATATATATATATATATGAGGAAAAACAACTTGAAAGACTATAAAAATAGACACCCACCGACTCCCAATGTTGGTACTAAGAAATGAACTGTGAGGTGCTTTAGTTTTTATTAGCTTTTCTTTTTTAACCTGATTTCTAAATTTCTGTCAAGAATTAAAAGTTACAAGGGCTGGGGAGATAGCTTGGCAGTCTAAGAGCCCACTCATCAAGTGCAAGGATCAGGTTTGATTCCTGTACCACATGCCATACTGCCATGCCGGCCATTGAAACTGGGCCTGCTGGTGCATGCCTATAATCCCAGCACTGGGGAGGCTGAGACAGGAGTATTACTATGGGTCTGAGCTGTGTAGTGAAACCCTGTACCAAAGAGAGAAAGAAAGAAAGAAAGAAAGAAAGAAAGAAAGAAAGAAAGAAAGAAAGAAAGAAAGAAAGAAGAAAGAAAGAAAGAAAGAAAGAAAGAAAGAAAGAAAGAAAGAAAGAAAGAAAGAAAGAAAGAAAGAAAGAAGAAAGAGAGAAAGAAAGAAAGAAAGGAAGGAAGAAAGGAAAGAAAGAAAAGAGAAGAAAGAAAGAAAGAATTAAAAGATACAAAGTAGAAAATAGATCCCACTTTCTACATCTTACCTATGGTGTTTCTAATCCCTACAATAACCTAGCAAGTATTTATTATCCTAACTTTATAGATGAGAAGGGACCCGGAGTAGCTCTGTCACTTGTCTTCAAACCTGAGCATGAGCAGAGCTGGGGTCACCAATCCAAAAGCACCACCTATGATTCTGTGAGGCTTTAGGGGACCACGAAGATATAAACTACAACACTAGCCTCCCTCAGTAGCTTGGAAGTTCACCTGAAAACATCCATCAAATCTAGGTGGAAAGCAGCTTCTTGGAGAGAGGGGTCACTTCCTCCAAGGCTGGGTGCTGAGGCTGCCACAGACTGTGTTTTCCTGATCCTACAGCTGGCCACCTTTGAAAAGTGTTGTTATCTGACATCTGAGGGCTTCGTGATTTTAACTGTTCCCCTATGACCACCAAGGTTGGCAGCCAAAAGCAGAGCCTTCTCAAATATTGCTAAGCCACAGACTCAGCAAGTGGTGATGCTAAGGGCCCACTAACTCCATTTCAATCTTCCTTGGAATCTCTCTAGCAAACATGTTTGCTTGGAGGCCCCCAGCAAGAGTAAGGACTTCAGATCTGCACTGTACTCTGGCAGGAACATTTCCCCATTTTTCTTTCCATAGATACCATTCCTTATTAACTAAGCTTCCTTACACTAAACTCTGCCCTAGCATCTGTATCCCAGAATATCCCACCTGAGACAGGACCCCAGGTAGTGGAGTGAAGAGCATTCTTCTGTCATCAGGACTGCACAGAAGGACCAGGTAGACACTGATGGTACAAAGAAACAAGACTGAGGTGAGATGCCTCTGAGGCAAGGCTTAGCCAAGCCTGTGCAAGAGCCAAGTGGGAAGGGACATACCTTAAAGAAATCCTTCCATAGGTGTCTTGTTAAATATATAGCTAATTTAACACATGCTGTGTACTCCAAGGCACTTGTTATGTATGTGTTAGGGAATCTTTCTGAAAGGAATTCAGTGGAGGAGGTGGGGCTGGGCACTGATTATAGGCTTTTTCTATTGGCATAGTTAAGATTTATTTAAAGCAGTCATTGGGAGTTTGTTCTCTCCTTTCTAAAATCTTATGGGCAAAAGATGCCATAGGCGCAGACTGTGTCTTGGTCCTGCTGCCAATTTCTGAGTCTTCAGAGGATCACTCTAACATCTGGTAAGGACTTTTACAGCCCTGTAATTAGCATCTCCTGCCAGCGCTGGGACAGACGTCTGGAGGCAATATTTGGAGCGAGGTTCAGGGTGGGGGCACTGTTGCTCCTTACTGGACACCTAAGAGTCAATGAAGCAGCAGAATATGCAGAGCAGAATGCAAAGCAGTGCTTATGGAAAGGACATGGGATCACTGAGGAGGGAGCGTTCTTCTCTGCACTGCCAGCCCCGGTCCTTACCATAAGGCAAAGGCACACACAGTATTGCAGTGACCTATGTTTATGCAACACAAGATAAGAATGTAGGGCTGTAATTAATTATTGCCCCCAATAATTTCAACTGTTGAATCTTTATAAGGAGATTTGCTGTGCAAAAAAAAAGGATAACGTACTACTTATAGAACAAACAGTCAATGTGATGCATTGCTTTTTCATCAGCATGCCCTTCATTGAGCCTTGGGTAAAAGGTGTACATTAAACATCTTCAACTATATTTATTATGCTTGTTGTCTTATACCTCTGGGGTACAAGTATTCTTTGAAGCTCATCACCAGCTTAGCTTCATTCTTTTGTAAGAATACATATGGCGAAGCTTCTTGCTTTTTCTTTTTCTGAGCCAAAATCCCTCATGTGACCTTTTACATAACCTCAGTTGAAACATTATCAGCAAAATGGGCTATGAAGATGTGTCTTATCATCTTCATGATAGGGCGGTGTTTTCCACTATGAAGGGCGGTGTTTTCCACTATAAAGCGGCACTACAGCCCTGTCCAGGAAGCATCTAAAGATGGGGAGGTCATGGAGGTGTGAGAAATCTGTTTTTGATCTTGAGACATGTGAAAGTCGCGATGAAAACATGAGGGGTTGTGTTCGCAGGTTAGGAAGGCAAAACTTTGGTTTCCTTACTTATGTTTGCTGCATGGAATGTAAGATATTTTAAATATATTGTTGTATAGATTTTCCTGCCAAATTTAGTTTTCACTAAGGAATCATATTTGTTGTACATTCTGGGAACTAAAGCTGAACTGCAGAATTCATTCTGGGTATCATGAGTTAAGTCAAAGTCATTTACTCTGCTTTCTGAACTTTTCCATGTCAAGGAGAGTGTAAAACATTTTGTGTTGCTCACACAATTGAAGTGGAACAGTAAATTTCACATGAACCACCTGTATCTAATCAAATTTATTCTTTTGTTTTCAATACCTCTCTGTGGATTTATCAATTTGTTTTTTAATTTTATTTTAGGGAAGGGTCTACAGGGTGTTCAGTCTCACTACTAGGTCAGGCTTGTAGTGATCAGCCTGTTTACAGGCTCCCAAGTGCTGGATTACAGGTGCATGCCACACCCAGTCTCAATTGTCTCAGTGTGCCCCTGGGGGTGAGGCTGGCATGGCAGGCCTGGGGATCAAACCCCAGGCCCCTGCACCTGCTCAAAGGTGCTTTAATCCTCTGAGGTATTTTCCCAGCCTTGGATTTATCAATTTCTGATAAACAGTTGACCCTCTGAATTGGTAGAACTTTTGTTACAGAACTCTCCACCTGAGCAGACACCAAAATGTCCATATTTTCAAGCCCATTATCAACAGTGCTGTTATATCTGTGCATCACCTGTGCATTCCTCCACATACTACTTCAAGTTATTTCTGAATTACTGGGTCAGTTAGGCTTCCCTAGATGGACAGGTTTTTGTTACAGCCTATATTTAGATGTCCCCCTAGAGCCTCATGCAGATGTAGTGTGGCTTTTCAGAGATGGCTAAATCTAGAGAGTAGGATGCTTGGATTAAAGATGTGATTCTGGGATTGATTCATGGTGCAATGCTAGGATTAAGGGTGCCCTACCCTGGCTGTGGGTGCTACCTGAACTAAGGGCAGATAGTCTGGGTAGAACATAAGGGCTAGAAGGAGGCCTGCAGTTGTCACAGCTTGGTGTTTTCTATTTTGCTGCCTGTTGTCCATCATAAACGATTTCTCCTCCTTGATAACCCTCTGTCTCAGAACCAGCACATTCTGAACTGAAGTTTCTACAAACTGAAGTACAGTAGACCTTTCATCTTTTACCTTTAGGTATTGGGCATTTTGTCTCAGAAATGAGAAAAAGTGAGATAACAACATAATACTGTTATATATAAGATTATATACAATCCTTTAGAAAGTAGACTTATTTATTTATTTATTTTTGTCTTTTTTTATTTTATTGAACTACAAACGTCACTCAGACAGTTTCAAGACACCTTAACAATACAGATTCAATAAATTAATACATTTCAAATTGTTTATATAATGTTTTGGTATTATACAAGGTACATACATAATATTATATTTACAGATATTATTTTAGCAGATATCTCTTATCAGTGAATTAAGAGTGTAGTTGATTACTTATCTTATTTTTTATACCTGAATTATACCAAAAATTCAATAATTATTTTCCTAGTGGATGACCATAGTACTAGAAGCTGACATAATATCCTGTCCAACCACCATTAGTGCAGATCTTCCCTCTCATAGAATTATGTAGAAGCACAGCGTTATCTATCCCAACTGTACTGTCTATACGCACACATCATGATTTTTTCTTTCTACACCCCTTCCTTTGTCTACACCTGTCAAAAGTGGGCACTCCATTGACATTCAACTAACTTGGGTGCTTGCACTCGACACCACAATCCAACATAGTCCAGCATTCTACAACAATAGTGAGTTATTCAAAGAAATTGTCAACCATAGCCATTTACAGCTCAGCTTAATATTATGGCCCCACGATGTATACTTCATTTTTATACTTTTCTGCTCGATGGTTAAGACCTAGATAGATCAAGACTTATATACCAACATATGAACTTTATATTTCCTATGTGGTCAGTGAAGCCCTCTCAGGGTTTATCTTGTAGTCCTGTACATTATTCTATAGTTCCTTTGTCTCTGTCATACATGTGGATGAGTCACGGCCAATGCTTGAAAAGATTGCTCTCTGTGAGAGCTTGAGAGAAAGTTTTATCTCCATGTGACTCTCCCCAGGCACACTATAAAACTTCAATCTCTTTCCTCTGTGGATCCGTAATCTCCTTGTTCAGAAAATTTGGAACTCACCTGAGTTTCATGATGTTGCAGTACAGGTTCTCCTATGTCCTGAGTCTTTGCTGACCTTGAAAGGCTAGGGCCAAAATGTTGGCTGGCCTTTTGCCTCTTCTATTTCTCCAACTCTGACTTGTGATCTTAGGTTGTTAACCATCCAGAAGAAAAGCTGATTAGTATCCTGCAGCATGTGCCATTCACTTTCCCTTATCTGACTCAATTGATTTTACTTGTTCTACATTTCCTTTTGTATTTCTGCTTTTCGCTTGTTATACTAGGGAGACTATATGATATTTACACATGTGTGTCTGGTTTATTTCTCTTAGTTCTTTATATATTGTGGACAGTAGTCCTCTGCCTGATTGCTTATTAGTGAGGATTTTTTCAAAGTTTGTGGGTTGTCTTTTCACTCTGTTGACAATTTCTTTTGACATGCAGAAGCTCCTTAAGAAGAGTTGATCCCATTTGTTGATTCTTTCAAGAGCTTCTTGTGCGAATATATGTTTGTTCATGAACTCTTTACCTACCCCTATGTCTTCAAGAGTTCCTCCTACTTTCTCTTCCAGGAGATTGAGTGTTTCTGTTTTAAC
>PVKA01053301.1:0-11307 GCA_004027165.1 Ctenomys sociabilis | reverse complement strand
TCATTCAATGCTATGAATTACTAATCATTTTTCTTAATTTAGACTTCTATCTTAATGGCAAATTCTTTTATATTTGTTAACACCATTTAGACTTATACGTTCGAAGGAGTTGAAGCAAAGAGGATCTTTAAAAAGGAATAAGCATGATTCTTGAAGCACAGCCAAGAGTGTGAACTGGATGGAAGATCAGTACTGTAGAAAAACTATTTTGCTTCCCACTTCAAGTATAAGGTTACTGAGTTATTAGGCCTTTTATAAACACTGGTGTATTTCCATTCTTGCCAAAGCAAAAAAAGTAAAAGATAATTAGGATTTAATCTGTTTTGTATTCTCTAATATATACATATATTGGTGTATGAAAAGAATTGAAACTTTTTTAAAAAACAAAAAAAATAAAGACTTCACATATTGATTTATGAGTGACTTCTTAAAAAAATAACTATGTGACATATGCTTCAAGAGGATGTTTTCATTTGCATTTTCACATTTAGCAAATTTAAAAGTTTCTGCGGGGTGTCTTTAAGATCTTGTACTCATGAATAATTTCCTTGGAAACATTTACTATTATAAAAGTAACATCAAAAAATTTAGAAATAAGAAAAGCAAATACAAAACAAATACTTCCGTAAACTCACAATGCCAAAACCTATATTGTATTCTGTGACAGTTAATGATTTCTAGACCTAGCTAGAAATCAAGATTACCTGAAAAACAACAACAACAGAAACATTTGCATTCCACATCTCTACTGTCAGTCTGCTAGGTCAGCATCTTTGAAAGCAGAACTAGGAATTTTGGAAGACTGGCGGTGACTCTGCTGCAGTCTGTGCGCTAACCAAGCAGGAGTCTTCAGGAGGAAGCGCAGGACTAGCAGACACCAGAATGCTATTTTTAAGAAAGTATTGGGGGTAGAAGGGTTATGACTTGATGTGCATTCGTCGGGTGCCGAAGTCTGTCACTTAGGCAGTGTACATGGTTGTCGCTAGGGGGAAGGCTTCGATTTCCCTCTGATTGCAGTTTTGCTAAGAGCTACCTTCTAGGCAGCTGGACACAAAATGGTACATGCTACACATTCTATCCAAATGCTATGATCCAAATCCTCAACCTATAGAAATGCTAAGTAGGTTAGTGGCTGCAGGGGCTGGGAGGTGTTTGCTGATGCACTCATGGACTCTTCAGGGGGTGATGAAAACATTTGGAAGGTGGACACTGGTGATGGCTTGCAACTGCTAATATATGGAAAACCATTATATTACTCTCTAATATAATGATATAGTGAAATGGTGAATTTCATGATATGCAAATTACAATACAGGTTATTTTTTTAGAAGCAAATGCTAGCAGGGGCTGGAGGTTTGATCCCTGGGCCTGCCAGCTGCATCCCCTGGGGTGTGCTGAGACAGCAATTGAGATTGGGCGTGGTGGTACATGCCTGTAATCCCAGCTCTTGAGAAGCTATGAGTCTGATCTAGTAGTGAGACCCTGAACACCCTGTAGATCCTTCCCTGAAATACGGAGGAGGGGCAAGCAAATGCTAAAAGCATAGCAGTTTTTGTATCCCTAGCCCCAGAGGTCCTAGTCCCCTCCGGGCTTCTAAGAAGATGCGGCACATCCTCTCGGATGCACTTCTCCAGTTCCCATCCGCTGATTTTCCAGGTAAACTTTCATTTTCCTTTCCTCTTTCCAGTGCCCTCTCTAGGTGATTTTCCACATAGGCCTGCACACGAAATGTACTTTACTCTCCCCATATTCTCATGGCTACCACATTGTGGCCATGAGGAAAAATGCCAAGAGAATCATGAAAATACCAATTTCAGCCCAAACTCAGACGCTATTGAGCTACTGAGTCAGCATCAGTACCTGCCTCCTCACAGACAGGGATACAGAAGAGATAAGCCCTTGGATGCCTATGACTAGCATGCTGTCTTGGTTATGTGAAACATAAAGTATCTCAAGACAAAAAGTTCTAGGGCTTCCGTGTGTTAACTCAAGCATTGGCATGTGTGTTTCCCTTGACCATGAGCTGAGACCGCATCTGCAGGTGCATGCCCATAGGTGTTGTCCTTGTTCCCCCTTCACCGAACTAACAGATCCATCAGCCATGTGCCACAGTTGGCATGTGGTCTGTCCCCCAGAGGTTTCCATGATGGAAGCTAAGTTCGCAACATGGCAGAGACAAGGGGTGTGGCCGTCCCAGTGTGAGGCTCAGCACACCGTGGTCAGCTCATCATGGGCACTGCTTCCTGAGGGACCCCCACTACTCTGACTCCATGAGTTATTTGCATGGTTATGTTGTCTAGAGCAGCAAGTATGAACTCTGAAGCTCTCTGGGCTTGCTTCTCTGGTGATGTAATCCACAGCTTTCTCCACCAGTGTGATACCAGCTGCCTGGAAGCCCTGACCCAAGGCCAGATCCATGCCACTACCCAATCTTGAACTTTCAGTCTCCAAATATTTGAACGGAATAATTTCCATAGACTCTTTTCTTTATAAAGTACTCAGCTTGGGTATTTTGTTAGTACCATAAAATGGACTACTGTACCAATCTAAGCCAATCAGAAGCCTTCTCTAGAATGTAAGTATTGAAATGGAAATGGGAGTTCACGTCTGTTCATGTGGGCTGTTCCCATATTATAAATGCATGCATTCATTCACTCATTTCAAAAACCTATGTATGGAGTTCATGATGTATGCTAGTGTAAGGACATGGGCTTGGGTAAAGGTGGTTCCATTTGCCAATGCAGGAAACCTAAAGAGCAGGTTTCTGGCAGGCACAGTGAAACCAAAATTAAGATGGTGACCATTCATGCAAGCACTGCTTTGCAATGCTCGGGGGCTGCCCCTTGGAAACTGTGGCCCCTCAGCCTCCCCACAGACCCAGAGTCGACACTGTTCTTCCAAGAATGTTCTCCTTGGTTTCTCACATAAGAAAAACCTATGTGATACTTAAGCTTGTGTATCTAACTCATTTCACTTAACATTATGATCTTTTTTTTTTTTTTCCTTAGACTTTTTTTTTTTTTTTATGGAACTGGGGATGGAATGCAGTCCCTTGTTTGCCAGGGAAGCACTTAGCCATCTCTCCGGCCCCAACATTATGATCTTAAGGTACATCCTTTCTAATCTCACTTGTCTACCTGTGTAAAAGAGGAAGAGGGCAGCTATCTCCTTTTAAAGTTGAGACTAAGGCACAAAGAAGGTGATTGCCTCATCTAATGTTGTACAGAGTCCATGATGAACATGAGGGCATACAACTCTTAATTTTCCATCTATGGTTATGATGTATGCTATTACTTGGCCTATAATAAAGAAAAAATATCTTCGGTAAAAAAATTCCCTTAGGGCTAGCCAGATAGCTCAGCAGATTAAAGCACCTGCTTGGGCAGCCTCAGGGACTGGGGTTCAATCCCCGGCATGCTGTGCAGGCCCCACACCTGGGGCAAGCTGAGGAGGTGATTGAGACTGGTCATAGTGGCACCGGCCTGTAATCCCAGAGGCTGAAAACAGGAGGATCACTGTGAGTTCAATCTGTGCAGTGAGACCCTGCACTAAATACATTAAAAAAAAAAAATTCCTTAATTCCTTAGCGATACCCAAGAATAATATTCCAAATGAATCCAGCTGAACTATAAAATAATGGCAGCTGAATGGCTAGACAATTTTCTATTGTAGTCTCTCCACGAGCTTTCTTTTTTCGTAACTTGTGTCTTTACTAGTATTAAATTTCCACTATTTATTACCTTTATTACCTAAGTGTTGGCCATTTCAATAACCTCTTTTCAGGACAACTGACCTTGCCATTACACTACACTGTGCCTGATCCCAGAACAGCCAATCTCCCAGTTTGGCCAGTTTACAAGTCCTATGCAAAGGAATGGCAGCTGCTAACTGAACCCAAAGAACTTCTTTTTATAGACTCTGAATTCAACTTGTTTATTTCTTTATTTTGGGGATTGTTTTGGTACTGGGAATTGAACTCAGGACCCTGCAATTGCAGGGGACGCGTCTGTGCCACTGAGCTAGATCCCTAGCCCTAAAGTTTGAATCTGAAAAATCTATGATGAGAAGTTGGTAGAAAGGTTTAAGAAGGGTAAAGAGGGCAGACAGAAGTGATGGATATATGAAACTACAAAAACAGAAGCCATAAGGTAAAAAGCAGAATAGAGACTCAATTAGAAGCAACTGTAGCAGCAGAAGTTAAATTACTTATATATGAAATATAGTATCTAGGATTTGCTTCAAATTGCACTTGCTCCAATCTTAAGTTGGGGAAAAAGTGAAAAGGGCTATACATGGAACACAGCTGGTCACAAGCTGACAACTATACCAAGTTGACAACTGTCACAGCTGTTGAAAAGTGCCGGACACATAACTGTTGATAGGTTCATGGGTACTTAGTAAAAACATGGTAATTCATTATAGTCTTTTCCCTGTCTTTGTACTTTCACTCATATATTATTTATATACACATACCGCTCTATAGCCTAACTACTTACCATTTCTACTGATATCATCTTAGCCTAGGCCAGGATTATCTTTCACCTGGATTACTACAAATAAGTCTTCAAATTTTACCTAAGCTGCTCTGCTGTGTTGGTGTCTTTTTCAACACAGCAGCCAGAAAGATCAGTTACAAAACCATTTTGGTGTCTGAAACACTACAATGGCTCCATTTTTCATTCACAAGAAAGACAAGTGGTACTGTCTGTAACAAAATGCCTGGAGGGAGGGTACCATAGGTAACAGAGGTACAGGGGGCAAGGTCCCTTGCCAGAGCAAGTACCCAAGTGGGTGGAAGGCCTCAAGCAGGAGCAAGACCCCAGGCAGGAGCAAGGCCCCAGGCAGGAGCAAGGCCCCAAGCAGGAGCAAGGCCCCAGGCCAGAGCAAGGACCCAAGCAGGAGCAAGGCCCCAAGCAGGAGCAAGGCCCCAGGCCAGAGCAAGGACCCAAGCAGCAGCAAGATCCCAAGCAGGAGCAAGGCCCCAAGCAGGAGCAAGGCCCCAGGCCAGAGCAAGCCTGCACATTTGCTGAACATGAGTTGCCTGGGAAGAATCCCCAGTTCCATTCACAGTTGACCACAAGCAAGACCAATGTTTAAGAAACACAGGTTCTTGCAGCCGTGTAGAATTCAGAAGTGATATTACATAAAGACAATGAGTTTGGGAACTACAGACATCCCTAAACTCATGTTTCCACTCTACTAATCAGAATTCAAGTTCAATTCATTTTCTTACCTGAAAACTGGGAAAAATACTAATACCTTTATGAAGTTGTTGTGAATTGAAGTTTTATATATATATAAAACATCTAGTATGGTGTCTAGCATACAACTGTCCTCAACAAATGCAACTAATGCAAACACGTGCCCCTTTCCTGTAGAGAAAACATGTCTTAAGGAGATGGGAAAAATTGTTTCCTTAAAACATGCCTCCCTGAAGGAATGTAAATTATAGGCACCATGAAAAACAGCAGTTTCCTTAAATCCTAAAATAGAATTACTGCATGATGCTGGTGTACCCCTCCTACATGGGTGCCTGAAGGAATCAAAGGCAGTATACTACAGAGATACCTGGATATCCCGTTTATTACAGCACCAGTCACAAGAGCTAAGTTACAGAATCAGCCTCAGTGCTCATCAATAGATACAGTATTCTGCCACAGCAAACAAAATCTTGTTTTTTTTTTAGGGAAATGGATGAAACTGGAGATCCACCTTCCACCATGACCCAGCTTACTCTACTTTTCCAGTCAGTTCTTGATTAAGTGAGATAAGCTAGACTCAGAAAGACTGTGTGTTTTCTCCATATGTGAAACCTTGGGAGAAAAAGATAACATGAAAGAAGGCAGACATCAGGGAAAGAGAAGGGAACTCAGGGGATGGTGAACAGGGGCCAGAGTGTAGTAAGGTGCGAAGGTACTATAAAAGCAGGTTAAATGCATGCATGTAAATGCCACAATGAAATCTGTTCACTTGTATGAATAATAAGCACTAATGTTAAATTTTAAAGTATTTCCCCAAGCCTTGGCTGGCTACATGAAAATTTTTAGTTCAGGACCAGCTATGACATTACCAGGAACGGGACTTGGGGGAGCCACTTCATCTCTTTGTGATGCAGTTTAGTCATCTTTAAAATGAGGGAACTGGGTGAGACATTTAAATGCCCTTCCAGTGCTAAGATAGCAAGATGTATGGAAAACACTCAGCAATTCTTTTCCCAGTAGCTCTTTTAGAGTGTCGCAGGGGAGGGCAGAGGAATGAGGGGGGTGGTGTGGGGAGGAGACTGCATTCACATTGGTAAGTATGAGCGATTTCTGAGATGAACAACTCGTGCAGGCTGACACACTGCTGGTACTCTCTCAAAATTCTTCACAAGTTTCAACAAAGATTCCTGCATTCCCCTTTTACACTGGTCCAGCAAAAGATTTCATGGGTCCTATTGTAGGAGCTATTAATAATATGAAAGATACTTTCCTACGACTAGCTATGGGAACTTGGACATTTGAAGAGACGTGAATGAGATCGGTTTTTCTGTTTTAATTTTTTTGGAGTAGAGTGGAAGTGAGCTGAGGTTTTGAGATGAAAGACAGGGGTAGATGAGTATTTTAAACAGTTATGAAATGTTTCCTTACCTTCTGAGCCCACTTTCTTCTCTAAAGTACAATGCACGAGTGCCACCTGCTGGACAAGGGTATGAATTCTTTCAAATGTTTCCAACGCAGTCTGCGTTTCAGTTCCTAGAGGTTTATAAAGGCTGAGCACACCTTATCGTGCAATCTGAAATGGTAACTGGTAAATTCATACAGAAACCTAACACAAAAATCTTTTTATTTCCACCTGAACGAATCCTCTACTACTTCTCTCATTTACTAAATACTTTTTAAAAAATTATATGGCAGGCTTCAAACATTTAATACCCAATTTGACTGGGAGAGATATTTAGTTCACCAAGAATTTTCCCAAGGGGATCAAAATTCTTAGGACCATGTTGAGTGTGAACTAGAAACCATGTCTAAAACTGGTCGGCGGTCAGGGACATGGTACACTTTTGGTGCATGTGTGCTGATACCACAGGATGGTGCACATCTAGCTTTGTCCTTCAGGACTGATGGCCACCCTCCAGGCTATTGGTAAGACATGACTGGAAACAAAGAGGATATGTATACAGGAAGGCTTAGGAGGTGCGGGCCAACTCATAGTCAGGAATAAAGCATATGGCCTAGCTCATCTGTGTCCATCTCCGCTGAGGGTTGCATTTAAGGAAAGGGTACCAGGAGTCCTTGCTGTCATTTGGTCTGGATGACCAAATGCAAACGAGGGAATTTCAGTGTGTGCTTGTCAGTATTCAGCGACTAGGACTGCCGCGAAGTGGAAGAGTAGCAACCATGTGAAGGAGAAGGAGCAGTTTCTCCACAGCTCTCGGCCTAGTTTCAAGGCCACATTCTTGAGATTGCAGGTGACACAACTGGTTCTCTTCAAACATTTCGGGTACATGCACTACCCTCTGAAGAAATAGCTGAGCTGTCTTCTGGAGGGCAGAAAGCACGAGATGACTAAGATACGATATGGCTGTGTACCAATTCCCCAGGCAGAGTCATAATTATCATCACAAACATATACAAAAAACCCAAAGAGCAGCATTCTTTTTTACACTGTAAAAATTAGGCAAAGGAGAATATGCTTGATATCACATTTTAATTTTACTTTAACTTTTTAACAATGTGAGTTTTTAATAAGAATAAAGGACAGAGATGTGAGCCAGAACTTTCTGTATTTAACACATCATTAGAAAAGAAAAATGTCAATGAGGATGAAGCTTACTTAATCTCGATGCCTTCTAATGGGGTCTTGGGGGATCTTCTTATGTTGAATTCTATAAGAAATTTAGAATATATATAATTTACTATTCCTCAAACTTATTAATTAAATTAAAAGGGAAATAATACTCACAAATCTATTTCTGGAAGCAAGCATTACATGACACCCAAAATAAGAGATGGATGTAAGCTAAAAAGAGTACTATAGGGACTAGGAGATAGCTCAGCAGTCTAAGCACCTTCCTGACAAGTGCAAGGTCCCAAGTTCAATCCCTGGTATCACATGTTGAGCTGGCCCTGGAACCTGGGCATACCTGACCCTGAAACTGGGCATGGTGGTGCAGGTCTGTAATCCCAGCACTGGGAGGCTCAGACAGAAGGATCACTGTGAGTCCAAGATGCATGGGGAGACCCTCTAGTAAATTAATTACTTATTTTAAAAAGAAAAAACTATCTAATGAACATAAGTGTAAAAATCTTTAATAAAAAGATGCTGGCAAACATAATGCATAAAATTATCAAGAAGATTATATACTATGACCAATTAGGGTTCATCCCATGAATGCCAGGATGGTTCAACACACATAAAACAATAAATATAATACATCATATTAAAAGAGCCAAGGACAAAAATCATATGATGAGAAAAAGCTTTTGACAAAGTCCAGTACCCATTTATGACAAAAACCCTACAGAAAATTGGTATAGATATTCTTTATCTCAATCTGATAAAAGCCATCTATAAAAAACAAACAGCCAACATCATGCTACGTGGATAAAAACTGAAAGCTTTCACTCTAAAATCAGGAACAAGACAATGATGTCCACTATCACCACTCTTACTCAACACAATCTTGGAAAATTTAGTAACAAAACCCCACAGAAAACTGGAATAGAAAATAAAAGGCATGTATGACAAACCAACAGCTAAAATGATAAAAGTAGTCAAAACCTGAAAGCTTTCATTCTAAAATCAGAAATAAAGACAAGGACTTTCATTACCACCACTCCTATTCAATATAGTTTTGTAAATATTAGTCAGAGCAGCTAGCCATAATGAAAAGAATAAGGATAAAAAAGGAAAAAAAATTACATCATCTTTTTTTGTGGATGGCATTATATTCTACAGAGAAGATCCCCCAAGACCCCATTAGAAGGCATTGAGGTTCCATAATCAAATTCAGTTGTGCAGCTGGATACAAAGTCAACACTCAAAAGTTAGCATTCCTGTACACAAACAGCAAACTTACTAAGAGAGAAATTAGAAAAAAACACAACTTTTACAATATCACCCCCCAAAAATGAAATACTTCAGAATTAATCTCACAAAGGAAGTAGAACACCACTCCACTGAAACCTATAGTGCTTTGAAAAACGAGATCAAAGTGATACTATTTTACACAACTCTTGGGCTATAACTGCGATGGCTTTCTTTTTCCATTCCTTTTTGATTATACCTAAGGTTGTTGGTTCCCTTCCCCTAGACAGATATCCTTACCTTGTTTGAATTCTACAGTATAAATGCACCCAGGCAAAAATATGCTGCTTTCACCTCATGGAGGCACAAATAAAGACTAAATATAGACAACTAAAGGTAAAAGAGAAAGATGAATGAGCTACCCCAATACAAATACATCTTAAAAGATTCCACTGTGCTCCCTTAAGAGCTCAGAGACATCCTCTGGGTTGTACATAGGAAAATTTCCCCATTCACTTGACTGTCAGAAGACTAAGTGGCTTCCATCTTGACTATTGTGTAATATGAGTTCTATAAAATACAGGTACAAAAATGTCTAGAATTTGGTGATGCCTTTATTTGGCTTTGGCACTGATGCTGGCTTCCCAGTCAGGAGATCCTACTTCACTTGGCACAATTTTTTCCTTAAATGTTTGGTAAAATTCATAAAACTTTGTCTGGTCTTCAGTTTTTCTTTGTTGAATGGTTTTGATTAACTCAGTCACTATGTATTGGACTATTGAGATTTTGTTTTATTAAGGTTATCTAATTTGTTGATACATAATCATTCATATTGGTGTCTTAGAAGTCTCTTAACTTTCTGTAAGATGAATAGAAATAGATGTTCTATCTCTGATTTTAGTTATCTGTGTATTCTCACTTTTCTGTCAACTTACCTAAGGGTTTGTCTATTTATTAATCTTTTTAAAGATCGAAACTCTGGTTTCATTTTTTTTTTTTTTGGTCACTCTTTCATTAACATCAGTTCCAAACTTTATTATTTACTCTTCGGATAGCTCTGATTTTAGTTTTCTTTCCTTTTTCTATTTCTTCAAAGTGTAGTTAGGGCTGGTCAAATAGCTCAGAAGATTAAAGGGCCTGCAAGCAGGTGCAGCAGCTAGGGTTTGATCACCAGGCCTGCTGTCCCTGTCCCACCCCCAGGGTGCACAGAGAGGGCAACTGAGACTGGGCATGGCCACATGTGCCTGTAACCCTAGCTCTTAGAAGGCTGTAAACAGAAGAATCACCACGAGTGCGATCTAGTAGTGACATCCTGAACACCCTGTAGACCCTTCTCTAAAAATACAAAAAAAATTAAAAAGTTAGGTATCTGATTTGATACTCTATTTTAAATGTTAATTTTAAGCTACAGATTTCTCTCTGAGTACAGTGTTCACTGTGAGGCAAACATTTTCCTGTATTTATTTCACCTATCTCTAAGTATTCTCTCTCTTTTTTTTTTTTTTTAAGAATATCTGGAGCTGGGAAGATGGCTCAGTGGAATAAGTGCTTCCCTGGCAAGCGCAAGGGCCTGAGTTCAATCGCCGGTTCCACACAAAAAAAGAAATAAGTAAAAAGAAAAAAAAAAAAATTCTGTGACCTACATGTTTAAGGGTATATTAAATTTCAAGCATCTACTAATTTTCCAGCTTTCTTCCTGTGACTGTCTTGTATTTTCATTTGACTGTGGCCAGAGAAGATACTCTGAATGATTTCAATAGCTTTAAATGTAACCTGCCTGGAGACCATCTCCTATACACTTCAGAACATTTATTCTACACCTCTCTGATGGAAAGTTCCACATACAGCTGTTAGGTCCAGGTAGTTACAATGTTTCTAAGATCCTCTATTTTCTTACTGATTTTCTGTCTAAATATTCTCATTATTAAAAGAGGGGTATGTATATTGCCAGGGAGATAGCTTAGCAGCATAAGCACCTGCTTGGCAAGTACAAGGTCCTGAGTTCGATCACCCCCCCGACAAAAAAAAAGTCTACTTTGTTCTTTCTGTTACTTCATATATTTTGCTTCAGCATTTGCTTGATTGCTGGAAACTTATGATTGTCTTCCTGAGTTCTAACAATAGTATTTTAGATGTTTTTTTTATGTTCCATTTTCTGTTGAAAGACAAGAACATATGAGTTGCTATTTCAGAATTTTGAAAGTGAGTCCCCCGAGATGAACTTTTAACACAGTTTTCTTTTTTTTTTTTTTTTTTTTTTTTTTTTTTTTTTTTTTTTTTTTTTTTTTTTTTTTT
>PVKA01053300.1:0-11304 GCA_004027165.1 Ctenomys sociabilis | reverse complement strand
TTTGGAACCACAAACGACCTAGAATAGCAAAGGCAATCTTGGCCAATCAAGACAAGGCAGGAGGCATCACAATTCCTGATTTGAAATTATACTACAAAGCCACTGTGATAAAATCAACATGGTATTGGCAACAAAATAGACCTGAGGATCAGTGGAATAGATTAGAAGATGCAGAGGCATCTACGAAAACACTCAGCCAGCTTATCTTCGACAAAGGGGCTGCACAAGCTCACTGGAAGGAAGATAGCCTCTTTAACTAATGGTGCTGGAAAACCTGGCTTTCTACATGCCAAAAACTAAAACTTGACCCAGCTCTATCACCATGCACTAAGTTAAAGTAAAAATGGATGAAAGATCTAAATATTAAAACAGAAACACTCAATCTCCTGGAAGAGAAAGTAGGAGCAATTCTTGAAGACATAAGGATAGGTAAAGAGTTCATGAAGAAACATATATTTGCACGGGAAGTACTTGAAAGAATCAACAACTGGGATCAACTCTTCTTATGGAGCTTCTGGATGTCAAAAGAAATTGTCAACAGAGTGAAAAGACACCCCAGAAACTTTGAAAAATTCCTAACTAATACGCAATGAGAGAGAGGACTACAGTCTAGAATATACGAAGAACGAAGATATAACAGGGCCCTCAAATTTAAAGACCCAATTCAGAAATGGGCATCTGAGATGAATACACACTTCTCAGAGGACAAAATTATAGAAGTGAATAAATATATGAAAAAATGCTCCACATCACTAGCCATCCATGAAATGGACATTAAAACAACACTGAGATACCATATCACTCCAGAAAGAATGGCTATCATAAGGAAATCAACCAACAACAGAATTTGGAGAGGTTGTGGAGAAAAGGGAACACTTCTCCACTGCTGGTGGGAATGTAGACTTGTAGAACCATTGTGGAGGTCAGTGTGGAGACTCCTCAAAACAGTAGGACTAGAAATCTCATTCAAGCCGGCTAGCCCCCTACTGGGAATTTTCCAAAAGGATCTGAAAACATTGTATCATAGTGATATATGTGTGTCTATGTTTATAGCAGCACAATGTGTGATAGCAAAATCTTGGGAACAACCAAGATGTCCATCACATGAGGAATGGTTGAAAAATATGTGATATTTCTTTATAATGGAGTATTACTCAGCTATTAAGAATGATAAGTTGAATCATTTATATTGAAGTGGATCCCACTTGAACATATACTCATAAGTGAAATAAACCGGACACCCATGTGTAAATATCGTATAGTGTCCCTAGTATAACAAGCGAAAAGCAGAAATACAAAAAGAAATGTACAATTGAGATCAATTGAGTCAGATAAGGCAAAGTGAATGGCATATGCTGCAGGATACTAATCATCTTTTCTTCTGGATTGTTAACAACCTACGTTCACAAATCAGAGTTGGAGAAATAGAAGAGCCACAAGGCCAGCCAACATTTTCGCCCTAGCCTTTCAAGGTCAGCGAAGACTCAGGACATAGGAGATCCTGTACTGCAACATCATGAAACTCAGGTGAGCCCCAAATTTTCTGAACAAGGGCATTATGGAGCCACAGAAGAAAGAGGTTGAAGTTCTATAGTGTGCCTGGGTAGAGTCACATGGAGAGAAAACTTTCTCTCAGGCTCTCACAGAGAGCAAACTGGTCAAGCGTTGGCCATGACTCATCCACATGGATGACACAGACAAAGGATCTACAGAGTAAGGTACAGGACTACAAGATAAACCCTGAGGGGCTTCACTGACCACATAAGAAACATAAAGTACAAGTATTGGTATATAAGTGTTGCTCTATGTAGGTCTTAACCATCCAGCAGAAAAGTATAAAAATCAATTAATTTTTCATAATATTAGCCATAATATTAAGCTGAGCTGTAAATGGATATGGTCGACAACTTCTTTGAATAACTCACTATTGTTGTGGAATGCTGGACTGTGTTGGATTGTGTTGTCGAGTTCAAGCCCCTAAGTTAGTTGAATGACAATGGAGTGCCCATCTTTGACAGGTGTAGATGAAGGAAGGGGTATAGAAAGGAAGAATCATGAAGTGTGTATATGGACAGTGCAGTTGCGGTAGATAATGCTGTGCTTCTACATAATCCTATGAGAGGCAAGGTTTGCACTGATGGTGGTTGGACAGGATATTATGTTTGCTTCTATTACTATGGTCATCCACTAGGAAAATAATTATTGAACTTTTGATATAATTCAGGTATAAAAAATAAGATAAGTAAACAGCTACACTCTTAATTTACTGATAAGAGACATCTGCTATAATAATATCTGTAAGTATAATGTCATGTATGCACCTTGTACGATACCAAAACAGTATGAAAACAGTTTGCAGTGTATTAGTTTAGCGAATCTGTCATGTTAAGGTGTCTTAAAACTGTTTGATTGATATTTGTATTTCAATAAAATAAAAAATAAATTAAAAAAGAAAATAAAGAAAAATGAAACACACACACTCAAAAAATGACAAAAACAGGGAGGAAAATGCAATCTCAGGACTTGAGACTACCCAGAACAATTGCAGAAGACACAGCTGAAATGTATGAATTAATAGCTTCTCAAGTAAAGAAGCAATAGCAGAAAGATATGGAGGAACTCAGTTCAGAATTAAATTCAAACAAAAAAGAAGTATCTGAATTACTAGCATTGGAAGCAAAGAAAAAAACAGCAAAAAGGTATAGAGGCACTCAGATTAGAATTAATCTCTGAAATAAAAAAAAAGAAATCTCTGAATTAAAAGCACCTGAAGTAAACAATCAAATGCAGAAACATATGAAGGAAACCCAATCTGAAAAAAACTCTGTAGTGAAAGAATTAATAAATGCTTCTAAAGAAGACATTGATAAAAAAAATAGAGGAGATTAGAAAAATGATATATTTCTTGAATGAGCAATACAGGAAAGAAATAGATCACATGAAACAGAGTCAAAGAGATATAGAGGAACTTAAAATGATAATGACAAGCTTTCAAAACCATTTGAGTGAAAGTGAAGACAGAGTCTCAGATCTTGAAGACACCGGTGCAGCTAGTGAAAAGGGAAGAAAGGATCTCTTAAAAGCAAGTAGGATGCAGGAAAAAATAATTTATCACCTGCAAAATGATGCAAAGATGAAAAATGCAAGACTAATACGCATCAATGAGAAATAAGGAATCAATACAAATGATAAAAAATAAAATGGGCAGAAGAAATAGCAGAAAACTTCCCAAATATGAAGAAACAATCATTCAGGTAACTGAAGCATACAGAATGCCAAATAACTTAAACCCAACTAAAAACACACTGAGACATATAATAGTCAAGATCCCAGAAATACAGCACATGAATAATATACTGAAAGACAGTAGTGTAAAGAAACAGATCACATTCAAAGGAAAACCCATCAGAATAACAGTAAACTACTCTTCACAAGCCTTGAAGGCAAGAAAAGCATAGTACTTCAAGTCCTCCATGAAAACAAACTCCAAGCTAGACTACTATACCCAGAAAAACTCTCTTTGAAGCTTCTTGGAGAAGTGAAATACTTTCATGACAAAGAACAACTAAAGAATTTCATGATGACAAAGCCAACCCTACACAGACAACTAAAAGATGTTCTAGAGAAGTACCAAAATGATCAGAACTTCATGAATGGAAACAGAAGGAACCCACTAAATTGGGCAAACAATTAAACACAGGAGAAAAAAGTGTAAACAACAAGTAAATAACATGTTGATTGGAAATCAATACATCTCAATTGTAACTGTCAATGTAAACAGACTCAATTCACCAATTAAAAGAAATAGACTGACACAATGAATCAGCAAAAGAAAAAAAAAATCCAACAATATGCTGTATATAAAAAACACACTAACTCATAAAGAAATTCATAGGCTGAAAGTCGAAGGGTGGAAAGCAATACTACATGCTCTAGCACCTCAGTAAAAAGCAGAGGTAGCAATCCATTTTGCAGTCTCAACTTCAAACTAAGAATGAACAAGCAAAATAAAGAAGGCCACTACATACTAGTTAGGGGAAAGATTCAAAGGGAAGAGGTAACACTAATAGATGTATACACACCAAACACAGGAGCACCCAACTATATAAGACAAATTTTAATGGACGTGAAAATTCTAATATCCAATACCACAATCTTAACAGGAGACCTTAATACCCCTTATCCCAAAAAGACAGGTCAAACTGACAAAAAGTTAGCAAAGAAGTAACAGAACTGAACCAGAGGTTGGAACAATTGGACTCGGTGGACATATATAGTGTTCCACCCAATCACAGCTGAATACACTTTTTTTCAGCTGCACATGGGTCATTTTCTAAAATAGACCACATACTGGCCCATAGGTCATGCTTAAGTATATGAAAGAAAACAGAAATTATCCCATGCAATGAAACTGGAAATAAACAAGGCAAGAAAACAGAAAAACCCAATAAAGAAATTGAAATTAAATAACAGCCTGCTCAGCGACCAACAGGTCACAGATGAAATTAAACAAGAAATTCAACAATATCTACAATTCAATGAAAATTCAACCACAACTTACTGAAACTTGTGGGATGTGATGAAACCAGTTCTCTGAGGGAAATTCATATCTGTGAACACACACATTAGGAAAACAGAAAGGGAACAAATAAACACCCTAATGTGGTACCTCCAACATCTAGAAAAGACAGAGTAAACCAGACCCAGAGCCCAAAGACAGAAAGAAATCATAAAGATTAGAGCAGAAATTAATTCAATTGAGATGAAAACCATTCAAACAATTAAAGAATCAAAAAGCTGGTTGTTTGAAAGATTACATAAAATTGATAAGTCCCTTGCTAACCTCATCAAAAAGAGGACAGAAAAAATTCGAATACAGCAATGAAAAGAGTGAAATCACCACAGACCCAGTGGAAATCCGGAAAATTGTCAGGAGCTACTTTGAGAATCTTGTGCTCACAGAATAGCACACACAGATGAAATGGACAGATTCCTCAAAATGTACAAATTACCGAAACTGAACCAAGAAGATACAACAACTCTTAATAAGCCAATAACAGCCAATGAAATACGAAATGTAATAAAAAGCCTACCGATAAAGAAAAGTCCAGGTCCTGATGGATTCACAGCTGAATTCTACAATAATTTTATAGAAGATATAATCCCTACACTCTTCAAACTGTTCAGTGAAATTGAAAAGGAAGGAGTTCTCACAAAATCATTTCTGGAAGCAAGTAGTATACTGATTTGAAAGCCAGGGAAAGACACAACTAAAAAGAACTACAGGCCAATCTCCCTCATGAACATAGGTGCAAAAATCCTCAATAAAATTCTAGCAAATAGAATACAGCAAATCATCAAGAAGATCATACACCATGACCAGGTAAGATTCATCCCAGGGATGCAAAGATGGTTCAATATTTGAAAATCTACAAATGTAATACACTATATTAATGGACTGAAATCTAAAAACCACATGATCATCTCAATTGATGCAGAGAAAGCTTTTGACAAAGTCTAACACTCATTGATGTTCAAAAACATACAGAAAATTGGAATAGATGGACTCTGCCTTAACTTGATAAAAGCCATCTATGACAACTCAAATCTAATATAATCCTAAATGGGGAAAAACTGAAATCTTTTACTCTTAAATCAGGTCCAAAACAAGGATGTCCTCTATCACCCCTTCTATCAATATAGTCTTGCAGTCATTAGCAACAGCCATTACAAAAGAGGGAGAAATATAAGGAATAAGAACAGGCAAAGAAGAAGTTAAATTATCACTATTTGCAGATGCCATAATACTTTACTTGGAAGACCCAAAAAATTCCACAAAGAAACTACTAGAACTGATATGGAAATTCAGTAGTATAGCAGGATACAAAGTCAATACTCAAAAATCAATAGCATTCCTCTACACAGATAACAAGCACATTGAAAGGGAAACAACAGATACAATACCTTTTACAATAGCACCGTGGAAAATGAAATACCTTGGAATTCATTTAACCAAGGAAGTCAAAGATCTTTTCACGGAAAATTAGAATATCCTAAGAAAAGAGACTATAGAGGATTTCAGAAAATGGAAAGATATTTCATGCTCCTGTATCGGAAGAACCAACATTGTGAAGATGGCCATACTCCCAAAACTGCTGTACAGATTTAATGCAATTCCTATCAAACTGCCAGCAACATACCTCTCAGACCTAGAAAAATCATTCGTAAAATTTATTTGGAACCACATAAATGTCGAATAGTGAAGGCAATCTTGGCCAATAAAGACAAGGCAGGAGGCATCACAATTCATGACTTGAAATTATACTACAAAGCTACTGTGATAAAATCAACATGGTATTGGCAATGAAATAGACCTGAAGATCAATGGGATAGATTAAAAGATGCAGAGGATTCTACGAACACACTCAGCCATCTGATTTTTGACAAAGTGTTCAAAGAAGCTTACTGGAAGAAAGACAGCCTTTTAAACAAATGGTGCTTGAAAACCTGGCTTTCTACATGCCAAAAACTACAACTTGACCCAGCTCTATCACCATGCACTAAGTTAAAGTCAAAATAGATTAAAGATCAAAACCTTAAAACTGAAACACTTGATCTTCTGGAAGAGAAAGTAGTAGGAATTCTTGAAGACATAGGGGTAGGTAAAGAGTTTATGAACAAACATATATTCATATGGGAAACATTTGATAGAATCAATAACTGGGATCAACTCTTCTTGAGGAGTTTCTGCACATCAAAAGAAATTGTCAACAAAGTGAAAAGACAACCCCCAAATTTTGAAAAAATCCTAATAAGCAATCAGACAAAGGTCTTCTGTCTAGAATATATGAAGAACTAAGATATATTAGGGTCCTCTACTCTAAAGACCCATTTCAGAAGTGGGTATCTGAGATGAATACTCACTTCTCAGAGGATGAAATCAAAGAAGCAAATAAATATATGAGAAAATGCTCGATATCGCTAGCTATCCGTGAAATGCAGATAAATACAACACTGAGATACCATCTTATTCCAGAAAGAATGGCTATCATAAGGAAATCAACCAACAACAAATGTTGGAGAGGCTGTGGTGAAAAGGATACACTTCTCCACTGCTGGTGGGAGTGTAGACTTGTACAACCACTGCGGAGATCAGTGTGGAGATTTCTCAAAAGAGCAGGACTAGAAATCCAATTCAAGCTGGGTATCCCCCTACTGGGAATTTTCCCGGAGGAACTGAAATAATTTATCATAGTGATATATATGTAGCTATATTTATAGCAGCACAATTTATGATAGCCAAATCTTGGAAACAACCAAGATGTCCATCACATGAGAAATGTTTGAAACAGATGTTGTATTTCTATAAATGGAGTATTATTGAGCTATAAAGAATGATAAACTTGAAGCATTTATATTGAAGTGGATGCCACTTGAACATATAGTCGCAAGTGAAATAAACCAGACACACATGTGTAAATATCATATAGTCTCCCTGGTATAGGAAGTCAAAAGAAGAAATAAAAATAGAAATGTAGAACAACTAAAAGAATTGAGTCAGATAGGGCAAAGTGAATGGCATATTCTTCAGGGTACTAATCAGCTTTTCTTCTGGATAGTTAACAACCTAAGTTCACAGATCAAAATTGGAGAAATAGAAGAACCACAAGGCCAGCCAACATTTTGGCCAGCGTCTTTCAAGGTCAGCATAAACTCAGTACATAGGTGAACCTGTACTGTAACATTATGGAACTCAGTTGTGCCCCAAATTTTCTGATCAAGGAGATTATGGAGCCACAGAGGAAAGAGATTGATGTTCTATAGTGTGCCTGGGCAGAGTCACAGGGAGAGAAAACTTTCTCTCAGGCTCTCACAGAGAGCAAACTTGTTTAGCATTGGCCATGACTCATCCACATGGATGACACTGACAAAGGATCTACAGAACAAGGCACAGGATTACAAGAAAAACCGTGAGAGGACTTCACTGACCTTATTAGAAACAAAAGCTACATTTTTTGCTATATAGGTCTTGCTCTATCTGGGTCTTAACCATCCAGCATCAAAGTATAAAAATGAGGTATATAACCTGGGGCCATAATAACAAGTTGAGTTGTAAATGACTATGGTCAACAGATAACTCATTATTATTTTCATTATACCAACGCTGGACTGTGTTGGATTGTGTCGCCGAGTTCAGGCACCTAAATTGGTTTAATGACAATGAAGTGCCCATCTTTGACAGGTCTAGACAAAAAAAAGGGGTATAGAAAGGAAGAGTCATGATGTGTGTGTATAAACTGTACAGTTAGGATAAATATGCAGTGCTTCTGCATAATTGTATGAGAAGTAAGATTTGCACTAATAGTGGTTGGCCAAGATATTATGTCGGGTTCTACTACTATGGACAAACACTGGGAAGATAAAAAGGTAGAAAGTATTAATTACTGAATCTGTGATATATTTCAGGTATAAGAAAATAAGATAAGTATACAGGTACACTCTCTTAATTCACTGATTAGAGACATCTGCTATAATAATGTCTGTAAGTATAATATTATGAATGCACCTTGTATGATACCAAAATATTACAAAAACAGTTTGAAATGTATTAGTTTATTGAATCTGTCCTGTTAATTTGTCTTGAAACTGTCTCATTGTTATTTGTTCTTCAATAAAATAAAAAAAAATTACATCAGCTGTAGGCTTCAGAGGAGGTTCACCAAAAAACAGGTGGGGAAATCTGTCCTCTGCTTCAAACAGTGGCAGCTGCCCTCTGAGCATTTTCTAGCTGGCAGAGTAATCACTGTTTTCCCAAGTTCTATAAGGGATAGTTAAAATCCTGAACAAGATTACTTATCACTTTACAGTAAATGTTATAAAGTCTACAACTTAGCTTTTATGCACCCAAATAATTACAATTAGGAGAGAGAATGTTGGTCCCATAAGTGTGTTGCTTTTGTAGATAGCTCTTTTTAGTGTCACCAAGAAGTTGGTTCTCTCCACTGTGTCTCAACTTTAGCATCCCCAAGGAGACCTGTCCAGAACACTAAGCCGGGACATGGCTTTTATATGTGTCCTCTTGGATGGGCATAATTCTCCTTCTCTCATCTGACCCAGCACTCAGGTATGTGTCCTTTTTCTAAAATGACTTCCCTGTCTTCAGCATTAACATACATTCATTTTCTAAGGGCTTCACTTAGTTGGAATTTAATTTTACATGTCTCTAGAAAGGAAAGTACATAGCGGTGAAAAAAATTAGAAGTAAGGTCAAAGAAAGGAAAATGAAACAGAGCAGGCCTGACATTTCCTCTAGAGGGGGACCAGAGCCATTCTGTCCCAGTGAAACCTATCCTCCAAGTCTTTAAGAATGGCTGCCAACCTAACGTCATTTAGTTGGCAAAATGAGTCCCGTGTTTTACATGTGGGCATGTATATTTAAGTCTGAGCTAGATTTTAAAAGTACCATTTTATAGAAGATTACATTAAATCAATTAGGAGGCTTACTAATGTTACTCTCTCTAGTACTCTTCT
Organism: Ctenomys sociabilis; assembly: GCA_004027165.1. NCBI lineage: Eukaryota > Metazoa > Chordata > Mammalia > Rodentia > Ctenomyidae > Ctenomys > Ctenomys sociabilis. The sequence continues at coordinate 1,773 of PVKA01053300.1, read as the reverse complement.
AAAGTTGAGCAAAGAATACATTTAGTAACTAGTTCAATGAAACATATACAAGTACAAGACAGTCATAAAATGTCCCATTAGATAAATATCATAACCTCATAACATTTCCAAGTTTTACCCTAGACTTACCAATAGCATTTGGACAAACATTTTAACAAAATCATATAAAAGACAAAGCACAAGCAAGTGCAAGCATTTTAAGCAAAGTATATGAGACCAAACTATATGATGCAAGGCATGAACAATTATGAACAACGAATAAAGGCATTTCAACATTTGAAGCATAAAGATTTGTTACATAAAGGAGTCTCAATCCAGAATTTATAAAAGAAAAGCAAACTCATATACGCATTCAGTGATCTTGGTGAGAACCTCCAAATGGCACAAGGAGAAAAACTGATCTTGGCTGGATCACCTCCAAATGATATAGGGGAAAAATGAAACTTCTGACCTGAAGAATATCTGGGAACAGTTCATGTTCTCTAAAACTGAAGAATGAATTTTAGGAACAAATGGAGGTTATGAGCAGAATATATTTATTGGGGGAAAGAAATCTTCTGTCCAAGAGTGGGACAGAAAGGGGGCCCTGAATGGATGTTCCGCTTGCTTGTTTTTTTCTTCTTTCCTTTATTTTCTTTCTCTTTCTTTACTCTTTTTTCTCATTGATGATTTAGATCTCTAACCTTTCTTTTTGTCTTTTATTCTACTCATACTCTTTCTCTTCTTAGTCAACTACCTCACTTGACTATATATTTACCATATACTTCATGCCAGTAAACATTGCATATTCTCTTTCTAGTTCATTTCAGAACTTCTACACCTTCTCCAATCCTTCTCTCCTGTGCCCTACAATTACCCAAAATCTAGATGATCATCCTGTGCCCTTCAACCTTGCTCCTACTATATTTAACCTCTTTCATCTTTCCTTCTTACCCATTATCTTCTTTATGCCCACAACAGGGTAAAATCACTGTACTGAGTAAAAAATCATGGCATGCAAGTTTATGATATAAATTGGATTACATTATATTTCTGCAAACCATCCTATTATGGTTATATGTATCAGTATAATAGTTACCACAGTTTGTCAGTGATGAAACTGTACTTGAGTTTATTGTTATTCCCAACTAAATGACCCTAACCATGATTTCATATATGCTATGATTAATTTTTCTTCCCTGTATGACAACACTGCGATTGTAAGGGGTGATAACTATCATTAGTCCAGTGTCAAAGGAATGGGCCCTAGTTCAAATAGATAGCAATACCTCAGTTTTAATATAATGGGAAGGTAGGTTATTGGGATAGACATATACACCAAAAACTACCTACATCTAGAAGAAATTCGGAGGAGCAGACCTCTCCTAGGAAAGGTTCAACAGTGATAAGGCTAACATAAGAAATTTACAAGCATCAACACAGAAAACAAAATTAACTGAAGAATAGAAAATGATAAGACAAAGTATCAAGATGCAATCCTAAATGCTCCACTTATTCAGGACAAGTCCTGAGCACAAAGAAAGAGGAAATCAGAAGTCAACAGATGGATCTCTCTAGAATGATAGCGGAAGCAATGAGTTCAAGCACCTAAGTTAGTTGAATGTCAATGGAGTGCCCACTTTTGACAGGTGTAGACAAAGGAAGGGGTGTAGAAAGAAAAAATCATGATGTGTGTGTATAGACAGTACAGTTGGGATAGATAACGCTGTGCTTCTACATAATTCTATGAGAGGCAAGATCTGCACTAATGGTGGTTGGACAGGATATTATGTC
>PVKA01053299.1:0-11305 GCA_004027165.1 Ctenomys sociabilis | reverse complement strand
AAGAAGAAGAAGAAGAAGAAGAAGAAGAAGAAGAAGAAGAAGAAGAAGAAAAGTACTTAATAAAAATGATAACACAATTTTATGCCTACAGGGCCAGGGATACATCCCTGGTGGTCTAAGTGCCTGACTGGCAAGCACAAGGACCTGGATTATCAGTGGCACAGTGCCTGCCTGATAATCAAGAGGCCATGAGTTCAATTCCCAATATAAAAAAAAAATTTCCAAAAATAAAATGATTAAGAAAACAACACATGCTGTAATAGCAGTGTAGTGCTATACTTTGAAAGAGTCTTGGGAATCAGAAAGCATTCCACATGGGGTGAAGAAAGCGGGGTATGTTACTCAAATCTCCGACTGTAGCAAAATAGCTGAGATTAACTTTTAAAGAAAAGATGAACTTTTCTGGATTCATAGAAATGGTGAATCCAATCTGTGACTAGTGGACTCTGCTGTTTTCTGGGCTCTGGTAAGGCAGTAGAACATAATAGAACCACATGGGCAGCACAAGGGTTCACTCCATGGCCAGGAAGCAAAGACAAAGAGGAATTTTGTTTCTATACTTTAGGGAAGGGTCTACTGGGTGTTCAGGGTCTCACTACTAGATCAGACTCAGAGTGATTCTCCTGTTTACAGCCTCCCAAGAGCTAGGATTATAGGCAAGCACCACCACACCCAATTGCTATCTCAGTGCACCCTGGGGTTGGGGCCAGCATGGCAGGCCCGGGAATAGAACCCCTGGCCCCTGCACCTGCTTGCAGATGCTTTAATCTGCTGAGCTATTTAGCCGACCCTCAATAAAGAGGAATTAGAGAGGGCCCTGCTATCCCCTTCAAGGCCATAGTTTCTGATGACCTGAAAACCTCCCACCACGCACCAGACTCTACAACTTCTGATAGTGCCACCTTGAGAGCAAAGGCTTTAGTCTAATTAGATGACTCTTGGGGACTTTCAAGAGCCAGACTATAGCTGAGGGCTAGCTGAAATTGGATGACAGCCTATGACACCATACGTGGGCAGTTAAGACACAGGATACACATCTGCGTGATCCCCTTGGGTAGATGTGTATATACATCTCCTTTATTGTCTCAGTTCAGCAGTTTTCAGCATTTACCTGGTGTTTCTAGAAGGCTAAATCACGTGTAAGTAAATGTGAAATTCACATTATGCTCAAATAGTTCCCTAATTCATCAACTGCATTGGAACAGATATGTGTTTCCAAAACAAGCATTACCTATTGCAGAACTGGCTAGACAGCCACAGTCACAGAGGAGTCTACAGTTTGCCTGGTCACAGTGGACATGAAGTGTTTCTGATCCAAAGGGCCCACTTTTAGCCTCAGAAAAAGAAGGGTAGGAACAGCATGTGACATATGGCAAAACATGCATTCATCAGAGACCAATATGAACCTTCATGTTTGTAGAGTTATCTGCCTTTGACCTCAGAAGAACTAAATCTCAAGAGATAAGCTGGTAGATAGAATTTAGCTAAATAACATGACAAATATATCTTGGAAGGATTCCTCCCAATTCCCCGAGCCTTCAACACCTATAGTTATGTGTAATAAAAATTGGCATTTGAGAGCAGGGTTTCTGAATCATGATCCTAGATGTTTTTTGAATCATCAAATCAAGGGTAAATGGTGTTAAATGTTCAATGCCTGATAAAGGAAAACACACCAAAACCTTTGAAAAAGTTAAACAAAACCACTGGAAACAAAAATTTTCAATAATCCACAGGGTATAGTTTATATCTAGGTTTTCTTGCAGAGCTTCCTGTGCTCATAGGTGGGGTTTGAGGGAAGTGATTAAACCAGGGGCATGGCACTAACTAGTGGATAGGTCCCCTGGTGATTTCATAGCTAAATGAGTTTTTTTATTTAATTTTGTGGGGTATTTTTTAGGGAAGAGTCTATAGGGTGTTCAGGGTCTCACTACTAGGTCGAACTCGTAGTGATCCACCTGTTTACAGCTTCCCAAATTCTGGGATTACAGGTGCGTGCCAGTCTCAATTGTCATCTCAGTATGCCCAGGGCAGGGATGGTGCAGCACACCAGGGGATCAAACCACAGGGCCCTGTACCTGCTTGCAGGTTCTTTAATCTGTTGAGCTATTTGACCAGCACCCTAAATGTTATGTTGAGAGATAGAATCTGGTCAGAGGAGATGGGTCACTGGGCATAGCCCAGAAGGCTATGCTCCTTTCTTCTCCCTTGATCTTTCTCTGCTCCCGGCCATGATGCCATGAGCTGCTTATTCTCTGCCATGTCCCTCTGCCATGCTGCCCTGCCTTGGACCCAGGCAACTATGAACTGAAACCTCTAAAAACAGTGAGGCAAAATAAACCTGTCTTTTAAATAGAGGGTGTTGGGTATTGTGCCTCAGAGACGAGATGGTAACTATGCTGCATAGTTAACCAAGAACTCTTTGCCAGACCCTTCTAGTTCCCAGAGACTTCCCTGCACGTTCCCACAGTCTTAATACTTTTTTTTTTTTTTTTTTTTTGCCAGTACCAGGGATTGAATTCAGGCCTTTGTGCTTGCCAGAGAAGCACTTATTCTACTGAGCCATCTCCTCAGCTCCTTCCCACAGTCTTGAGGGTGTAAGGAGTATCCCAGACAAGAGTCCTGGGGAAATCTCCCCTGGACTTCTACCTCCTGCTTCCCCTTCTACCTCCTCACAGCCAATCCACCAGTTCCAAGCTCCTCCTGCCTCTCTGGGGACAGAAAGGGCTCCCTTCACGTGCCAAGTGCATCAGAGCACACAGAGAACAGCTACAAATCTGCACTGAGCAGATGAAGATTCGAGAGAAAATTTTACACATGGAGATGGATGGCTGTGAAGACTGATGACCAAGTGAAGGGGATTGGAGTGTTGGGAGCAGCTGAAGCTGGAGAATGATCATAAGTGGAAGAGGATAGGACAAGGTCTAAAGCCGTCAAGCTACCCAGTCTTGAGTCTGGACAATTTTAGCTATTAATCATTAGGCAACGTTGTATCTCCTAACTTTGCAAAGGTATAAATAAACACCCCTACTGTTGTTCTTGGGGTTCTTTGCCTATCACTCAAATGGGCCACCACCTGACCCAGCTCTTGTCTCTTGTCAGCCTTTTCCTCATTCCTGCTGCCACTTCTCTACAGGATTAACCAAGATACCAATGATTCCCCACACTGGAGCTTTATCTACCTTTTGTAGAAGAGTCCGAGTGGTGGGGCCTTGAGAGCTGTGCTGGCTGTGCTCTCAGGGAAGCTCACAACCGTCACATTCTGGAGAGAGCAAGATGCATAACATCATCACCATCAACACCACTACCATCATCATGATCATCCTCATTGTCCCCCAGAAATCTCAGGGACACCTGTGGAACCCCCTGATGGGGCTGTAGCATGCTAGTGAGTCACACACAGTCCTGCAAGAGTGCACACTGTGAGCAAGAATACTTTAATTGTACGTGCACTTATCACTTCCTAATACGCTGATTCTATAGTACCCTCTCTTATTAGCGTGAGGGCTATAGGTGGAATAGACTGCTGGAGGAACACCCAGCCTGCTGATAAAGGAGAAGCAAGCTGCAAACATGATAACTTAACCTCCCCACACCAAAACAGTGGTCTGAGATTCTGATTATCCAAGAAGGCAATAGAATGGCCCTCAAGCCCATGTCACTGAGCCCCACCCGAGTTCACCCCAGGGCTGCTCAGCCAGCTTCTCTCCAGCGACTCAAATCTGCTCCGCCTGTGGCTGCCCTGCATCAGCTCTCCTGGCCCTGGAAAAACCTGCAAGCTAGACTCTTGCCTCTCACATTCTGCTCTCTTCACTCCAGCCTCGCAAGGGTCCGGTCTGCCCAAAATTCTTTTTACTCAGCAGCTCACTGAACACCTAATACTGTTGGGAAGGAGGAAACACTGCAGTGCACACTGTTCCCTGGAGGAGAACACATGGCCACTCCCCATGGCCTAGCTGCCTGCTGTCACATCTGCCAGGCTGCACCAGGCTACCTGCTGAGATGCCCCTTGCCCCATAGCCCAGTGTCTTTGTGAATGACCTCTCCTTCCATTCTAAGTGGGATCTATCACATCTTGATCTCAGCATTTTAAAACTTGTGTCCCAACTATTTATTGCAACAGCCTTCTTCTCTCCTAGATCTTTAATTCCTTGAAGGCAGAGTCATTCTCACTAACCTAGTGCGAGGATGGTGCCTGCTATAGGTTGCAGGGGCTCAGGAATGGTTGGTGGAAGGAATGGTCAGTGTCACATTGACCAGTTCCACAATGTGCCAGGGTCCCCTCTTGTGGGCATGAGCTTCTCTATCATGTGACTATGAGCCCTGCAGTATAAAGTCCCCATCCTTGCTGCACATACGGCTAACTATAAGAACCTGTGGTTTGTGGGGGGGGGGGTGTGAGGGGGGTGCTCCCTCACTAGTCACATTTCTTGGTCCTCTCTCCACCTTTATTGTGACCACTGTCGTATGTAGTCAGAGCTGGATGCAGTTAGAGAGGGGTTGGCAGCTGGTACTAATGCATTATCACCAGGGAAGGCCCACCACTCACTTACTCTTATGAATTAGATTAACAGATATCCTCATCTACATTTTGTGGGTGAATAAGTAGCCTTTCTTGGGTGAATTTTTGGGCCAAAGATCACACAATGAGGAAGTGACGGCACTGGGGTGCGAACCTGTGAACTTGGGAAGCCCAAGTTCTTAGCACTGTTCTGAGCTGCCTCCCATCAGTGGGAAGGAGGAGTCTGTAGCCTCACTGTAGCAGGAAGAAGTAGCTTAGACAGCATCACCTCTGTACACTGTAGAGTCAGCAGGCTGTGAGCACTGGTTTTTATCCACCTTATATGGTGAGAAAAAAAAAAGAGGTGGCCATTTTTCCAATTTCTGCAAACTCTAACAGACGGGTGCTAATTTGGTAAGTGCAAATTGTCTGGCTTTGGTTTTATCTACCATCTGCCTGTGTGAACTAGTGAAACCAGGGTGACTTGTAATTATGCCCAGTTCTCTTCACAAGGTCCTCCCATCCCTTCAGATGAGTTTATCCTCTTCCTATTTTAAGAAACATCTTCACAGAACAGGGCATTTATGGAACACTTCCAAGAACCGGAGCAGAAACTGACATGACAACGCCAAAGCCATTAGCAAGGTTCCAAGAGCCCCACTCATCCCAGGGAATTTCCAGAGGATGGGAATGAGTCGCTGGAACTCTTCAGGCCTCAATTTCCCCACAAGAACCACTGATACTCAAAGTCTCTGAAAATAAGGATTTTATGTGGTGGGGCTGCCCCTGCTTTCGCTGGTTCTCTGTGGAAAGTGTTTCCAAGGGCCATACCCAGCCTCCTTATCCTCACACATCTAAATGAGTCCTTCAAACTGCTCTTGAAGATTCTCCCTGCTGCTACCATCCCCACTAAAAATATAAGACTGGAATTTATTTTTGTAAGACCACAGGTAGACTGCAAGTGCTCCAAGTTCTAACTCCTTGTTCTTTACATCAGCTTCCCCCAACATCCGGCCCCTATGTTTTAAAAACTAAAACATGCATAAATAACAAGAGGCATAAGGCTAAGAGGAACAGTTTGCCCAACTACTACACATCCCTTAAATGCCAGTTGTCATCTAATCTGAAAATTTTTTTCATTCATTCACTTAAGGCTCTTTTTTCTCTACCTCCCCTTCAGTACCCTTTAGGAGCTACCCTCCCATACAATCAATGGGTAGATTCCTCCTCCTCTGTGTTCATGTAGCCTCTCCAAGGAGCAGAGGGCCGTTCCTTGTGAGCTGGGTAAGTGAAGCGTGCATGGCCCGTGGGAGTTGCTCCCTCTCTGTCCACAAGAGAGAGACTTCTGCATGGGCCTAGGAAACCCTCTTCCCCTTCCTCCTATCACAGGACTCCCCAGCTCCAACCACACACCACCCCATTGCCCCATCTCTGAGACTGGCAAATGAGCCAGACCCATGCCAGCCGCCAAGTTAATTTTATAAAGTCTCTCTTTGACAAACTAAGAGGGAAAGTTGGCTGTTTCATTTGGTGGTTTTCTTTAGCAACACTGAAATGTCTAACATCTAAATGTGTGGTGTTTGAGAACTTAAATATGTTGCCTCTGGACCAGCCATTCCTTAAAGAACATCTGCTCTCCAGAAGATCAGACGTGAGAAACCACAAAGTTGCATTACTTATCTTTCCCAAAAGAAATGAAAGGTGTTTTTCTCTCCCTCAAAATAACAGCTCCTTCTCCACTCCACATCAAAACTCCAGCCTTTGGCAAACATGCCTTTATGCTTCCAAATCTAAGTGCCAACACAGAAAGTCAGACTTTAAAAGTGACAGCATCAAGGCTGAGCCCTGTACATGGTCCTCAGTGCCCAAGTTCTTCACAATTTCTGAACATCTCTAGGAAGGATTAGAGGGTGAGGTGCTATCACACTTTATTTTTGCCATATTATACACCCAGAGGTGAGCAATTCATTACACACCCTGGGGTCATCCTACAAATGAGCTACATGCAAATCTCTCCATAGGTAGCATCTGGCCAAGAACTTGAAAAATGGTAGCTTAAAACCTACTGGAACCAAAGCAAGATCAAAACACAGACAGAACCCAGGGCAAGTGTAAACTCCAAAGGGCTTGGGAAACCCCACTGCTGCAACATGGTTAGTGGTTACACCCTTCATGATTTTGCTCTTGGGCTGGCTTTGTTCACTCCATGAGGCCTTCCTTAGAAGGAATACTTTTTATTCATTCACTTTAGGCTCTTTTTTCCTCTGACAGTTTCCACCTCCAATTCTGAACCTTCTAGGAGCTAATCTCCCATCTGGTGAAGGGGATAAATTTAGAGTGTTGATCCTGTCTCTTGAAGGAGCAAAGTTTGGCTACTTTTAAGGTGAATGAGCAGAATTATACATGGCCCAGGGACCCATCTCCTGTCTGTCTCCAAGAGAGAAGCTACATCCCTCGGTTCTCCAGCTTCCTGAGGAAGTCTCCCTGCACTTTCAATTTTACTCTAACAGATTCACATACTTCCCTCTCATGGGCATACTGCCGGCCCTCCCAAGCCTTCTTCTGAAGGAAGCCTCCTTGACTACAAAACTCTTACGTTCTTCATGCCTGTACAACAAGTGCTGTGTGGATAGTACTGAGCTCTATTGCCAGCTTAAACAGTAATGAGGTTCTCTTCAGTGACAGCTGCAGAGGCCTCTCAGTACCTAGATGGCTTACCACTGTGAACCAAATTTCCATGTGCAAATTCGCTAGATGGTGATTCTCAAGCAGGGTGCCTTGTGACTCTCTTTTCAAAGCAAAATCTATGGCTTCTACAAGGCAGAGTGGGGTTTTGTTTCTCAGAATGCCTCTAGGAATCTTTCCTTGTCCAGATTCAAAATCATTTTAGCAACCAGGGTTTCCACTGCTCCAACTTTGTAGGCATTTCCTTTCTAATGAAACTGAAAACTCTCCAAAAGTGTTTTTTGCTCCTAACTTGCAGTATAAACCTAGCTAAAAGCAGCAAGCAGTATCCAGGCCATAGCTTCAGCATTGGATTGTCTTGAACTTTCCACTTCCATATTAATAAATCCATGATCTTTAATCTCAGTCTCCCACAAAGTCTCATGACATGAGCAAAATGTAGACAATACACGATCTAAAGTTCACCTGCCAGTGGAATCCTGTTTTAAACAGAAACCTCCCGAGCCAGGTTACTCGCTGAGTTCTCACTAGAAGTTCTCATCAAGCTCTGCTCACAGTGTTTGAGGGCTGCTTCTCCAGTAGATATTTTTGAAGCTTTGCAAGCTTCCTCCATAAGCCGGTTCCAAATGCTTCTGAACCACATGACCAAGCAGTATCAAAGCAGCAAGCCCACTTCTCTGGTGCTGGATCTAGGCTGTGAGAACATGTATTAGGTGTGTATGATAACTAAGTCAGTCCTCTGCCTGGCTCAGCATAGTTCCAGGTGTGAACAATAGAAGGGCCCATACTGAGTGTGGGTGACACCAACCAATTGGCTTATAGCCCGAACAGGAATAAAGCAGGAAGGAGGCCACTGCCTGCTGCATCCTGCCTGCTCCGCCCTGGTTCCTTCTCTTCTGCCATGCCCCCTGCAGTGCTCCCCTGCTTTGGAGCTGGCCTAGTATGGACTGAAACCTCCACAAACGTTCAGCTAAGATAAATGTTTCCTCTTTGAATTTTTGGGTATTGGTTATTTTGTTGCAGCAACAAGAAACTAGCTAAGACAGGAATCAAATTCTATTTTAGTCATTTTACTTAGTACTGGGACAAAATATGGAACAGCTGCAACTTAAAGGAATAGAAGTTTATTTTGGCTCACATTCTGGCCCAGCATCAGGCAGCTCCAAAGCAGAAACAGCATGGAGGAGGAGCACGGTGGCACGGTAGGGGGCAACTGCGCCTCGGGTGGCAGACGGGAAGCCTGGGCATGAGGGGGCACCAAGGGAGGGCGAGAGAAGCCGCGACCTCTGCAGCCAGCTTCTCAGACCAAACCCCCCCTCCCAATAGTAAGCCAGCTCTACCACTGCCATGATCTAGTCGTTGACCAAAGTGGCTTTGGGAGCCACTTTAGATCTAAACCATAAGAGTGACATGAAAAATAATGTCTTGAGACTCTGCCCAATGTCCCATGGAGAACAAATCACTCCTGGGTGACAGAGAGCCACTAACTTTTGTCAAAAGAGCCTTAAAATGAGATTATAGATAATAGTTTCATAAGAAAGAAAATAGACATTCTTTTTTTCTATCTCCTTTCTTTTTATTTTTAAAGAATACAAAATGGAGATTTAAAGAAAATAAAACAGCACTAGAAATGATACAAGATTTCACCAAAGCAATAGGAATTCAACAATGGTTACTGTATTACATGATGCTATCTTCAAATTAGTTGTTCACATACATTCTTTAAAATAATATTTAAATACATTATTAAAAACCTAGTCACCTACATATACTACTAAGAGGCAAATGGAATTAATCTTCATACTGTACTAAAAAGTACCTTGAGAGATGTTAGAGTCAATTCTACAATGCCCTCAGAGTTTCAAAGAGTCAACTCAGACGCCAGAAGGAAACCAACCTACTGGCCACTCCTGTTAGGAATCTAGAGGTTGACTCAGAGAAACATTCTGTGGTCCCATCCAGCTCTCCCCACCAACAGTCCTGGCTCCAGGACACGTCAGGCTTTCCCACCTCAGGGTCCTCCCACCTCAGATACACTCCTGACTGGGAGCCTCTTCTGCTCAGTACAGAGCAGGCTCCTTCTGCTGCCAGGGTCTGTTTAAGAATCTAAGTAAACCTGTCCCACCCCATCCCTAGTTCCTTCTCTAGATCCCCGTACCAGAGGCCATAAGTACATATTAATCTGTTCACTTTTGATTGTTGCTCTCTCCATTAGACATGTGACATGTTAAGGCAGAGATCATATCACCTGTATTCACCAGCATCTGGCACAGTAAGATGCTGTCCAAGTCAATAAATAAATATTTATGGTAAATGTGGGAGTATATTTGATGTGGGAAGGGATGGGCAAAGCTTTTATAGAGAAATACGGAACAAAGACAAGGACAGAGGGTTCACCTGAACCAAGATAACCAGTCAGGGGCAAGTGTAATGCTCATTTACGGATTTCCTGCTTCCACGTCATTCATTAGCATGTGTTGTATATCAACATCAGGAATAGAAAAAATAAACATAACATGACTTCAAGAATCTACACTATAATGAGACATACATAATCTCTCCACAAAGCCTTATTTGCTCATAGGTGGGAGTTAGGGAAGGTAACTGGATCTAGGACCTATGATGCTGAGATTAAGTACTGTGATGCTGTGATGCTAGGATTAAGGATACGTGATTAGCAAATCAGCCCACTTACTTGCCCAGCATGATCCTCAGTGTGGATAACAGGAAGGTCTACCTTGGTGTTGGTGCCATCTCCCCAAAAGCAGGCTGTTCAGAAGGGATAAAAAAGAACGGGCTTCTGCTGCTGCTTGCTGCCTTGCTGTCTCTCCCTGCTGGCCAGGGACTGTTTCTCCCCTGTGATGCCCCTGTGCCATGCCACTCGGCCTGGGAGACAGCAAACTATGGGCTGAAACCTCTACAAACTGTGAGCTGAAATAAACCTTCCCTCCCTTAAATTTAGGTGTTGACTGTTTTGTCTCAGCAACAAGAAAAGTAACTAAGATATTAATTGTAATAATTATAATAAATATACTAAGAAATATAAAATTGCTAATGCATACATATGTAATTTGCACTGTAGGTCTGTATTTTGGGTACTGGTGATTGATACCAAGGACATATATCTTCTAAACATGTGCTGTACCACTGAGCCATACCTCCAACTCCTAAAGTATATTCTAAAGATAAGGCAAGGAAAAGGAAGAAGAAAACAGAGCAGTAGTTCTGAAAGTAAATATGTTACTTCTGCCTGTGGGCATGGAGCTTCAAAGGACAGCACTGGAGGTAGGTTTTGTGGGATGGGTAGGAGCTAGATGAGTGAAAGACAGAAGATGAGGAGACTTCCCAGAGGGAGAATAGCTTGAGCAACAGCAGCAAGCGAGAAAGCCCGGGCCTTTTCTGAGCATGTCCTTTGGCACAGGGCTGCTGAGTGGAATTATAATGTGAGTCATGCAGGCAATGCCACATTTTCTAGCTTTTAACTTCTTAAGGAAGTTAAAAGAGGTTGAGAATGTAACAGTGATGGAGCACTTGCTTAGCTGTGGGAGGCCCTGGGCTTAACCCCAAGAATAAGAATAGGTAAAATTCAGCTCAATGTTACATTTTACTTAAACCAGTATATCAGAAATATTATTATTCAAACATATAAGCAATTATTGAGAAACATAGCGGCCATGTTCTAAGAATTCAGTAGGTGCTTGTGGCCAGAGCCCTGGGAAAATAACACCATGTGGAAGATGAAGGGGAAGTTGGTACAGGCATGTTCAGTTCTGCTTCCAGGATGTCAGCTATGGGAAGTGGAGCTCAGAGGTGGAGGCATAGGAGACCAAAGGAACATCACACATAGCTGAGGCTTCTAACCGCGAGACCTGCAGGGATGGCCGGAATAGGCAGGGTTGGGAGTCCACAGCCAAACGGCCAGAACTGTACCTAGTGGTTTCACTGAACAGCTGAAGGGACAGCGTCCTCTGACTCCATCAGTCTACAGAGAAATTTCTCAGGAATTTGTACTAGTTTGGTTTCTTTGGGTCTCCCCAGTGGAGGAGCTTCAAATAACAAGTGTTTCCACTATTGAAGCAAGCAGTGGAGAAAGAAAAGCAGATGGGGGGAGGAGAGGAG
>PVKA01053298.1:0-11305 GCA_004027165.1 Ctenomys sociabilis | reverse complement strand
TATTTTGACCAAAGTTCAGGAGGAGGAAGAAGAGCCATTGCCATCCTATTTATTTAAGGACAAACAGATTATTGGCGTTCATGCATTCTCTGTAAATATGAAATTGGAAGCTGTGTACCCATGGTCACCTTTTGAGATCTCTCCTGCTACAGTTGTTAAGGTTTTTGATGAGAAGTACTTTCTGGTACAGATGGACGATTTGCGAACAGAGGGCCATGCACGGCGATCCTTTGTGTGCCATGTTAACAGTCCTGGCATTTTCCCTGTACAGTGGAGTCTAAAGAATGGTATAAACATCAGTCCACCTCCAGGATACCCAAGCCAGGACTTCGACTGGGCTGACTACCTCAAGCAGTGTGGTGCTGAAGCTGCTCCCCAGCGGTACTTCCCTCTGTCAGTTTCTGAGCATGAATTTAAGGAGAATATGAAACTTGAGGCAGTGAACCCTCTTCTCCCGGAAGAAGTGTGCATTGCCACCATCACTGCAGTCAGAGGCTCCTACCTGTGGCTGCAGCTGGAGGGATCTAAGAAGCCTGTACCTGAATGCATTGTGAGTGTGGAATCCATGGACATATTTCCTTTGGGCTGGTGTGAGACCAACGGCCACCCTCTCAGCACTCCTCGCCGGGCACGAGTACATAAACAGAGGAAAATTGCGGTGGTTCAACCAGAAAAACAAATACCATCCTCGAGGACTGTTCATGAGAGCCTAAAAAGTCAAGAGCTGAACTCTGCAGACTCAGTTACAATTAATGGAAAATATTGCTGTCCAAAGATATATTTCAACCACCGTTGCTTCTCAGGGCCATATCTTAACAAAGGAAGAATTGCTGAGCTCCCTCAATGTGTAGGACCTGGGAACTGTGTTCTTGTTCTCAGAGAGGTCCTCACTTTGCTTATCAATGCGGCCTATAAGCCCAGTCGTGTTCTTCGGGAGCTCCAACTGGACAAAGACTCAGTGTGGCATGGCTGTGGGGAAGTACTGAAAGCCAAATATAAAGGAAAGAGTTATCGGGCTACTGTTGAAATAGTGAAAACAGCAGATCGGGTGACTGAATTCTGTCGGCAGACCTGTATCAAACTGGAATGCTGTCCTAACCTGTTTGGTCCACGGATGGTTCTGGATACATGTTCTGAGAACTGCTCTGTACTTACAAAGACCAAATACACACACTATTATGGAAAGAAGAAAAATAAAAGGATTGGGAGGCCACCTGGTGGGCATAGTAACTTAGCTTGTGCCCTGAAAAAAGCCAATAAGAGAAGAAAGAGGCGGAAAAATGTTTTTGTTCATAAGAAAAAACGCTCCTCTGCATCTGTTGACAATACCCCAGTGGGCTCACCTCAGGGAAGTGGGGTTGAAGAGGAAGATGATGTAGATGAAGGGGATGAAGATTCCCTCAGTGAGGGCAGCACCTCTGAGCAGCAGGATGAGCTACAGGAAGAGTCAGAAACATCAGAGAAAAAGTCATGCTCCTCCTCTCCTACCCAAAGTGAGATGTCCACCTCACTGCTCCCAGACAAACAGAGGAGAAAAAGAGAGCTGCATACTTTATCATTTTCTGATGATGAAAATAAACCTCCTTCTCCAAAGGAAATAAGGATTGAAGCCGCTGAAAGGCTGCATCTGGATAGCAACCCCCTGAAGTGGAGCGTGGCGGACGTAGTGCGGTTCATCAGATCTACTGACTGTGCCCCGTTAGCAAGGATATTCCTAGACCAGGAAATCGATGGTCAGGCCCTGTTGCTCCTTACCCTTCCCACCGTTCAAGAGTGCATGGACTTAAAATTGGGCCCTGCCATCAAGCTTTGCCATCACATAGAAAGGATCAAGTTTGCTTTCTATGAGCAGTTTGCCAACTGAGAAGGACAACCAAAGTGAGCTGGACCTTTGAAGCACAAATGCAGCAAATCCCTCACCCTGTTCTATAAGTGGAGCTGAATAGTCCAGGGGCTCTGGGCCCTGTAGGTGTCGGCTTGCTCTCTTTGCACTTTCAGGGAAGGAGGACCCACACTGAGGAAGCAAAAATGGCACAAAAGTGGCTTTCCTACCAGTGGAAATGTGGACAGCTCATACTCAGCAGATTGCAGTTTTTAAAAAATAAAGGCTGTGAAGGAAAATCTCAAAAGAAGAATAAGCATTTCCAGTGGTGTGGACTGAAAACAAAGAGTAATCTAGGTGGCTGGATAGCACCTTTTTAGTTTTCTTTTCATCCTGTTTCTTCCTACTGTAGACTGAACTTTGTTCTCTGCTTGCCTGCCTGCCTTCCTTCCTTTCCTTCCTTCCTCTCTCTCTCTCTCTTTCCTTTTTTGCTGAAAGAGAAGACATAGCTTTGATAGCTTTAATTCAGCACTGATTTGCAACTGTGCCTAAGGCACATCAGTGCTTCTTGTTATTGTGTTAAATGTTTTAAAATTAAAACCGTTCATTTTGGGGATATTGTGTGGCTCCAAGGTTTTGAATGTATAGTCATACTTCGATCCATTTTAAAATCTGTTCTTAAGAGTTCCTTTGTTTACTACCTCTGTTGATAATTGAGCTTATGGCCATGAATTAGGTTTTTGTATGATGCCGTCTTTAAGCTAGTGAACACTAAAATTATAACAGAAGTTGGAGGGGAGAAAAACACTGTTTTCTATCTTCAGAACATTATGCAGGCACTTAAGACAGTTCTTCAACAGACCTGACCTAAGAACTACTGTCACTGTTCTCTATTGACCCAGCTCCACCATCTATGTTAAGTAGCCTCGTGAAGATTGTTAGTATTTCAGTTTGATTACACTGCCCTTACTATTTCTCAGAGGACTTAAATAGCTTTTGTGTTTACTTTTCTCTAGAGTTGTTTGTCTACCTCTGTTTCATTTTTGAAGTCCTTACTTCTGGTGAAAATCAGTAGGTATTCTTTTGATCCAATGTAAAGAAAGGCTATTTCTCTGTTATCCTAGCACTCAGGAGGCTGAGGCAGGAGGATCGCCCTGGATTCCAGGCCATCCTGGGCTAACTAGCCAGATGATGTTTTGAAAGAAGGAAAAGAAAGAAAGGCCAGCAGAAAAGAAAGCACCCTGGTGCCTGCCCATTTCTCCTGCCGGTTGGGTGGTAACATAGAATGGAGTTTCTGCATCAATTTCCTCAGTAGCAGGGTAAGATTGGGAAGTGGTTAAGGAGTCTGGAAACCAAGCCCTTTGCCTAGCCACCTCTATGCTTTTCTTCAGTTAAACCTTTAAATTGAACATAGTCTATAGTTTGAAATTCCATTTGATAATTCTGTGTCCTTTTTGGTGTTTCTTTTAACTCAGCTCAAATTGATATGCAAATCTTTACTTTTTGTGATTTTATTGCCAGCTATTAGAAAATAATAGCACTTGTTAGTATTCTAGGCAAGAATGAAGGCATATACAAATTGCCTTCTTTATATGGTTTGCTTTATTTATTTATTTATTTTTGCATTATTCTAGTCACCTGCAAATTTATAACCTAATTGTTTCTTTTCAAGAATTGAAATGTTTTAAAACTGCAAACTTGGTAAATTCCAAACTATCCAAATATAAGGTAATGTTATTACAAATTTAAACTGATGTTATTCTTTTCCTTTTCTTTCCTCAAACCTCACTTGTTTTTATGGACATTGGCAGATAATCTGTAATCTGGATGCTTGCTTCATTGGGTAATTTGTAAACTATAATTCATGACTCAAGCCCTCCAAACCAAATCATAAGGCATTAATTCTGCGTAGATTAATATCCGATATCTTTGAAAGAAGCTTTATTTGAGTAAAAGTTAACATATTTGAACATACTTATAGATCCAATTTTTAAAAATTGATTAATTTTATAGCTATGGAAGAAAAACATGGTATGATGCTAAAGAGCAGTCAGCATCAAGCAGTGGAGTTGAGACAGTGTTGTCTTGTTTAATAAACTTTCCTGAGAGCTTAGCAAGTGAGGCACTGAGGCAAAAGAGGCTCCCTGGAGGAAGAGCAGTGGCACACAAAACTTCTGGAATTAATGTTTAGGGTCTTAGATTACTGCCTTGTTTAGGAAAATGAAACATAAGGACAGCCAGGGAGACAGCTCAATGAAATAAATAATTCCCTGGCAAGCACAAGGGCCTGAGTTCAATCCCTGGTTCTGCCAAAAAAGAAAAAAAAAAAAAAAGAAAGAAAGAAAGAAACATAAGAACAGATTTGCCAAATGTAATGATGTTGAATGTTATTTTGTCTCTCCTCTTGATTTCAGAAACCAGCATTTAGAATCACTTCCCTTTATAGATGAGGCTCAAGTACATGGTGTCTACCTGCCGGGGGAGGGGGGTCAGAGCATAACAGGCTGGTCTGTCTCTACCATGCTTATTCAAGTAGTTTCCTTCTAGAGAAAGGCTGGCTTTAAACTGGACATGTGAGTGGGATCCCCTAATATTTCTGGCATTCATTTACCGGGACATAGTTTATTGGACTATTGTATTATTGAAAACCTATATTCACCCAGCCCCTTCTCCCAAATATTACATACTAGAGGATAGTTGTTTGGGAATTTGACATGTCAATTTTTTTTAAAGCACACATTTTCAATACTAGGGCCTGTGAGATAATTTAGCAGATTAATTGCCTGCTTCGGTAAGTGCCAGGACTGCGGTTCGATCCCTGGCACCACTTGCCATGCTGGCGCCCCGCACCTGGGCACGCTGAGTTGGTTTCTGAGACTAGGTGTGGTGGATCATGCCTGGAATCCCAGCATTAGGGAGGCTGAAAATAGGAGGGTCTGAGTTGTACAGTGAGACCCTGTACCAAATACATAAAAATAAATACATTTTCAATACTATTTACCTCATAGACCTGCTGGGACTAGGAATAGTGATGGTTCATTTACTATGATACAAAATATTTTAAACCCAGTAATACTGTGTTGGAGTAAAATGCTTATGTGCTGCATACACACACACACACACACACACACACACACACACACACACACACACTTCGCTTTTAGAGATCAGCTCTTAATTTTATGAGAGGTAAATTGAAAGAATCTACATTTATCCAGATTTTACCTGTAATTGGCCTCACAGATGTCCTGATAACAGGCTTTTCAGGATCCATTTTTACGCAGGATTAACAGGTTTAGAAACAGGTTAAGGGACTACATCATACTCCTGGACTTGAAAAGTTAGACAGACTTTTACCACTGTGTTAGCATTCAAGGGAAACCTTTTACTGCACATGTAGATTTGCTCTGAGATTTGTACTATAGTTTGTGGACTTTCGGAGACCATGCTGTTTTCCTTTGTAACCTCTTCATCCTCATGTGAGCAGAATTTGAAATGGCTAATGCTAGGAGTTACGAAGGACTTTTAACCCCGTCTTTAGGTTTTCTTTAGGAACATAGGTAGCTACTGGGACCTACAAAATAGATCCTTAGGTGAAGGAAGAATAACTACTAGACTCTGGAAATGATGATACTGGTAAATATGTACTGAATTATAATAGAGGACCACAAAAAAAAAACAAGTACATAATTTGACCTTTGCATGTCTTCTCTCCTAGAAGTAAAATTATTCTGTGAGAGAAAGGGCATTGGATCAAAGTTTTCTGAGGTCTTGAATACATTTTACTTGCTCTCTAGCATGAATTCAGTCACTTGTAGTACATGAATACAATTTAAATACTTTAGAAGGCCTTAGTAGGGTAGCATTCAGAACTATTGCTCATTTTCAAGACAGCTCCTCTTTTCAGGGGACACAGAGAAAATCAGGTAATCTAGATGGCAACATTGTGAAAACTGGCACTGGCACTTACATTTACTTGACACCTCTCACCAAAGACTTACTTGCTGGTTTATTACCATAGAAGCTCTGAAAGAGTTGTTAGCCTCAACAGTGAAGACAAAACTTGAATTTTAACTCTGGTCCCTGTATTGGAGATGTCCTGTGTGTATGCATGCACAGGATTTTGAAAGTGTATGAAATATATTAGCATCCTGAAGGAGGCATCACTAACATATGTGAAGTATAAACTTGGTGCAAACCATATACTCCCTTTTTAAATTTCAATGTCTTTGGTCCTGGGTCTGTGATAATAACCATGTGTCACAGGTATGCTGCTGGCTCAGAAACTGTTGGACAGATAGCCACCTATGAAACTAAATAGAGGGCAAGGATATAGTTCAGCGGCATAAGTGCCTGCCTGAAAAGTGCAAGGTCCTGAGTTCGGTCCCTGGTACCAAAAACAAAACAAAAAACTTAAAAAGAAACATCACTTTCCTCTCATTATAATTCCTCCTAGACTTTATTTACCATAAATGTTTTACTAGTGAATTTTGATGATTCTCTTGAATTAGAATGTGTATACTTCGGAAATGTGAACTGTGGACTTGGAGTTTTGGTGTAAGAGCTTTAAAATCGAAGCCCAGTCCAAATTGATCAGATTTCAAACCCACTTACTTGAGATGGGTTGCCTTACTTGTCCCAGACCACACTGGTGACCTTATTTCTAGGGGCAGCCTTTTAGGGGTGAGGTGTGGAAGATAGTGGGCATTATAGTGCAGTGCAGGTTTATTTTCCTGGATATGGTATTTGAGAAGTCAGATGTTCACAGGATCCAGCAAAACCAGGAGTAGAGTTGAGGGTACACAGAAGGAGACCTAACACTCGCCCCTGATGCTGACTGGTCTGTCCTGGTGCTGTGGCATATCACAAAGGACTGTAGGAAAAGGCTCTAGAAAGCCCAGAGCCTTGCTGGGCTGGCCATGTCTCTACACCAGTAGTGAAGTGCAGACCTAAGCCCTGGGAGGCAAAATAATGATGACTGGTGAAATGGTGTACCATTGCGTGTGGAAATTCAGGTCAAAGAGTTTCTTTACATTGTTGAGTCTATAAATACGAACCTAGTATGGCAGAATGGAGGCAGTGAAAGTGTTGAGAGGAAGACGGCAGGCTTTTGGGACAAATGAAGTCACAAAGCAGATGACCAAGGGAGGTCAGAAAGCTCAGAGTTAAAGCTGGATAGTTCCTTAGCTCCTTCTGCAAGGATCTCTGAGGAAGATAGTTTATTTCTTTTGCGATTTTAAGTGCTTGTTTTCCTTTCCCTTCCTTTTTGGTTGAATATTTTCTAAAGACAATCAGAGGCCTGCCAGGGAAGGACTCCTGGCTGGTTCCAGCACTGTCCTTAGGCCTCTTTCTAATAGAAACTTGTTGGAACTGATGCACTTTGTTTAATGTATTTTGCCTTTTTTTTTTTTTTTTCTTTTTTTGTTAAGCTGCTTGTTTGGAACAAAATGAAATGCTTGTTACATTGTATCTATCTTTCCTGCTTGCTGTTTTTTTCTCTTAGTTTCCAAGTTATATGCATTGAAGATAAAGTACCCTTAGGCAGAAATATGTGCACCAATACCTGTTAAAATAACTCCCATCATTTGATGGTATAACATCAAAGGATTAAAAACAAAACACACAGAAACTATTTTGGATGAGTATCTGTGTGTTTTCTTTATTTTTCACAAATAGCTTTGTATAAACTTGTGTAATATGACATTTAAGAGAACTTTAACTTCATTTTGCAGATTTGACAGTAAGGAAGGCATTTTTGCCAGAGTATATTCTTCCAAACTCCAGGGGGGGCCTTAGAGAATCCTTTCTGAATGGATGAGAAAATTCCTTTCTACTTTAATAAAGTTACAGAATTTCTTTCCCCTCCTCTCTCATCCTTTCCCCTCTGGACTTTTTCCATTTCAGCTCAGGAAAGGTAGGAACAGCAGAATCCTCCACAGTGCCCTTGTTCCTGACACTGGGGATTCTGCCCCTAGACTCTAAAGATGATTCTTGTTCTTCTTGGGCCTTAAGGATTCCTCCACATCTGGGTGTACAAACAGGGCCTTGTCTGGAACTTCATTTTTCAGTGCACTGTGCAATTTTCCTTGTGCTCTCTGTGTCTTCAAGCAATTCAGAGTCTCCTTATTCCCAATAAGGGTCAGAGTCTCCTCTAAGATGTGTCCTCTGCTTTGGTTCTCTCTGAATAAGTACTGTTTAACTGTTGAGCATCCTCGTAAGATCTTTCTTGGTCTTGAAAATAATTTTAATCTTCTCTTATCCATTTATTTTCTTAAACTGCTTTTCTGTATTTGCCAATGGTCAATATTTGTGAGAGTTTTAAAATTTATAAATTAAACTTCAATTTAATTTAAAAAGCATTTTTGTCGTATGTTATCCCTGCCAGACATTGTGTCGGGTCCATGAATGAATAAAAACCAGTTTTTGTCTTCAGAAGGCTCACACTCAGCTGTAGGAGACACAGATGTACACAGATGTACAATTTAGTACTCTGGATAGCTACGGTAGACCACTACACCCAGGGTAGGAGGGAGCGCAGTGAAGAAAAGGCAGCTAGCTGGGTGGGCCTTGAAGCAAGTAAGCAGCAGCTGGCAGAGCAGCGAAAAGCGTCAATGCCGTGTAAAGGCACAGAGGGGAAGTGCATTGTAAGATACAGGCTGGACAGTTGTGTTTGTTGTCTGGCTAATCAAGATAAATATTCCTGTCAACTAAGAAACCATTTGGATACCATTTAATCATATGATTAGAATTTCTTGAAGCTGTTTTATAGGGAAAAATTTCCCTAGATGTAGTATTTACAGTTCAACAAAGGAAGCCAGACTTGAGCTACATGCATATTGTTTATACAACTGGAAGAACAGGTGCTCAGGGGTTTCAGGATATATCTAGACAGGAACCAGAGGGGGCTAGCCTCCTGGAGAGTAACAAAGAAACAGGTTCCAACGTGTCAGGTGGGAGGTAACACATTCCCCTTGCCTTGAACCACCAAAGGGAATTGCCTTGTACCGCCTGGTGGACAGTACTGTGTACCATGGGTGGTTCAGGATTCCCCTGGCAGCCGGGACATAGGAGTTGCAGCCTCTGTCCTGAATATGTTAGTGTGTGGCAAGGGATGCTGACGCTGGCAGATACCAATCATTTGCCTTTCTTCTATCAATCACATTCAACCTGAAGTTGTACCCCCAATGGAACAAAGTGAGGACATCTGTACATTGGCCTTTCTATCTAAATTCAGTGTATTTCTAAATGAAAGTATTAAATTCAAGTCACTATTTATATGTGGGGTCCAGGTACGGTCCTCCATCTATAGTGCCAGCTACTGTAGGCAGAATTGCTTGAGCTGAATTTGAGTTTAGTTTGACAACACAGACACATCCCATCTCAAAGAGTTGATGGGGTCAGAATGAATTTGAGGCTCTGTTTAATGACTCGAATTCCTTGACTTTGGGCCAGGGAAGTAGAAGGCCAAGGAATGTCTGAGTTGGAAGGAAGACACTTGGTGTAGTCTTGTTTTCCTCACCCACCTACTCAAAACCCAGCTGCAGATCCTTATGGCCTCTCCTGAAGGGGGTGGGATCCAAGCATATTTTAAATAAATTCACCAAGATATAAGGGATTTACCTGGCAGGGAAAAAAGAATTCAGTCACGGACGTCCTCGCTACTGCCCTCCGGCCCTCTGGAGCTCGAGGTCCCCAGGCTGGGATGCCCGGCACACCAGGTCAGTCTACTTTGTAGACCGAGCACCACGACTCATCGCCTTGGCCTGAGTCCCGCCCTTCGGGGAGAGCAGGCCCCTCCCTCGTGCCAGGCTGGGCCAATCCGGTGCTGTGATCTCAGACGTCGGCTGACGCGCGGCGCCGAGTCGGCCGCCGGCAGAGTCCCCCGCCCCGCGCTCGGCGGCGCGGCCCGGCAGTCCTGAGGCCGGGCGCCGCGGCGCCCCGCGCCCTCCCGTTACACAGCCATGCAGAGCCCCGCCGGGAACGCGAGCCGCGGGCTGGCAGGCGGGCCGCCCTCCACGGTCGCCTCCGGGGCGGGCCGCTGCGAGAGCGGTGCGCTCATGCATAGTTTCGGCATCTTCCTGCAGGGGCTGCTCGGCGTCGTGGCCTTCAGCACGTTGATGCGTGAGTCCGGGACCCCAACCCCTCCTCTGGCCCTGCGCTGGGAGCCTCCAGCCCCGCCCCGCGGACCCTCCTGCCCAAAGAGGTCAGGCCTGGGGGCTGGGCCCTTAACCAAGATGCCTTCCTCCTCCTCAAGCCCAGGCTGGGCATTACCGGACTTGAGATCTCCCTGTCCCCAACCCCACCGTCCTGAATCGGGAGGAACCCTAACCCTCGCCACCTTGCACGTCCGTCTTCTGAGATGCCAGTCTAAAACTTGTCCCCTTTCCCACCTTTTCATCACAGATTAAGGTTACGCCGCGTAACAGCCTGGAGCTGTGACCCCCAAATGTAGCATCCCGCTCTCTACCCCCTCTCAAGGGCTCGTCTGTACCCTTTCCCTTTGCTCCTTGAACCCACATCCCTACATCTAATCTAATACTGAGAGTTTTCTTTTTTCTTTTTTGCACTTTATTCTTAAAGGATTTGCATTCTCTGTTCTCATTTGAATCTTGCTACCGTGCATCCTTTGCGTTTCCTGAAGTGTGTTAGGTTCCCACATTGTTTTCCAGGACACTGGCCCCCGCCCTGTGATCCCTTTATTTTCCCTTGATCATGACAAGACCTGCCCAGATGGCCTTCTCACACACAACTCCTCTTTTCTCCCCCTTCTCCAGCAGAACCACCTGTTCTTTGTCCCAAGCTGACTTAAGTTGCATCTCAAGATTTCCCTGGCTGTTTCCTTTCCCGACCCACTTTTATGATGTATATATTAAAAATCCCTGCTTTGTGAAACTCTGGCAAACTGATGACTTAATGGAGAAAGTGGCGCAGAGGGTCCAGAGAGGTCTCAGACTCCTTGTGCTGTCACTAGGGGCACTTCCTTGGGAGTTTCCTAATGAGAAGAAGTCCCAGAAAGCTCTGGTTGCCCCATGGGAAGGGACAAAGGTAGTGAGTGTGTCTGTCATGTGTGGCTTAGAGTTGGTGAGGGTGTTGTTTTCTTAGAGCACATCCTTCTTATAAAAGTAACTAGCTTTGTGTGGCACGTGGGCCTAGGAGGACCCTGTGGTCAGAATTTGGGTGAAGATAAGGTTATAACTGTCCATAGAGAAACTTTAGTTCCAAAATGACTTGCTCTCAAAACTTCCCTGCCGTGCTGTGGGCAGAGCTCAGGCAGCTGTGTACAGATATCTTATAGGGTCTCATTACCTTGCTGAAGTGAATTATCTGAGGCTTCAGGTGACCCTGGAGAGGTTCTGACCTGCCACACTGCTTTCTTCTAGTTTCTTGGCCTATGACAAATACTGCAACAAATGTCTAACTTCAGTGTTTGCTACTTTTTCTTTCCCTTTTAGTCTCTGTTTGCCTTGCTACCTTCTCTGCTGA
>PVKA01053297.1:0-11306 GCA_004027165.1 Ctenomys sociabilis | reverse complement strand
AACAGATTTTGTTTTGAAGTTTGTCATTCAAGTTGTAGCAAGTTTGAGCTTAGAGCTGTTGGACAGTTGAGGTATCACCGTATCATATCAAACAGAACTTTGCTTACAGAACCTACGGACACTGGGGGGTGCTTTGCCTGCAAACATGATGATAAAAAAGTTACATTCATTCTGATTGTTTCTGGCAATGAAAACAAAACTATGAAGGGACATGTACTGATGAATCATAAAACACGTACCTTCTTCTGGATTTCTTCCCCTTAACTCTTAACCCACATTGGGTCTGTATGCAACAGTCATGTTTCACTGATTTACCTCAAATTTATAACAAATATATTAATTTATTTTCCTCACCTTCTACTCATAGTATCTGTCTCTCTGAGGAATTTGGTTTTCAGTAAAAGGTGAATCCATTTCTCAGTCCACCTGGCTTTCAGTGCAAATTCATGAATATTAAAATTGTGCTACACCTATAATAGAAAGCCTGTCAAAATCATGACAGATTTCTCATATAGATCACCAAATCAAGAAGACCTTTGAGTGAGATGTTTCAGGTCCTGAAAGAAGACAATTTCCAACTCATATTGACATACTCTACAAAACTGTCTATCAGAATTAATGGAGAGATAAATACTTCCATGATAAAGAACAACTGAAGAAATTCATGACCACCAAACCAACCCTATAAAGAGTACTGACAGATATTTTAGAAACCAACAAAGATGACAACTTGAAAATCAACAACAGAAGAGAACTACCAAGCAGAGCAAACATTTAAGCAGAGGCAAAAGTAGGGTTCCTATAGTAGGAAAACAATATAACCAAGATAAGCCAACATATATCAGTTATAACCATCAATGTAAATGGCCTCAATTCACCAATTAAAGGTGTGTTAATTTTTAAATTTTCCACCATGTTATTAAAGTACCTAGAGAAAAAAAATATATTTTAATTGCTTTTAAGAAGCTCTTTAATCACTTGTATGCACAGTCATTAATGCTTATTTTATATCATCATTTTCAGTAAAGTTCTCTAACTAAATGCATAATGAAATATCTACATATATCTGAGGCAGACCCAACAATTTGGCCTATTCCTAATGCTTAGTTGTTTGTAATTATGGCCAGTACAACTGGCCAAAAATAGGAGCCTCTGTTTCTGACACTTCTTAGTTGTGACAGAAATGACATTCCCTCAGATACAATGTGCCAGATGAAGACAGCCCTGTGATGCCAGACTTTTAAAAATAGTTCTGTACTGCTCTTCTTCAAAAAAATATGTCTATTTTTTTTAAGAAAAAGCATTATCAAAACAGCCAAAGCCTGCTGATTTCTATGAAGTATGAACAACAATCAAAAAATAAAAATAAAAATCAACTTTCTAGTTTCTGGTGTCTCTCCGTGCATACAAATATTATATAGCAGCAATATAACATCTTCTGATTTATTCTTCTGTGAAGTATGTCTCCTCCAGGGATGCTTTTAAATTTTAGATTTAAAAAAATATTTAATTTTTAATTCAAAATGTTTTCATTAACTAGCACTTTGCAATCTGTGTAGCTCCATTTTTTTTCTGGGTGGTGTTTCAGAGTCATGTGGAAAGTGGGATGGAAAGCAGTGATGTTACTGTAGCTCTCAGAAGCCTTGATTTAAGCCAACACCAATAGGTTTTACTTGACGTAGGTGCTTGCATGTTGGATGTACGAAGGCACATTGTTTAAAATGGCCTTGGAAGTGAGGACCACTGTGAACTAGAGGCAAACACATGCTCCTGAGTGTTTGGCCAGAGTACCAGGCTGCAGGTTGCAGCCATTATTGTTGCCACTGAGGGTAGGGCAGGCAGTGAAGCTCAAATGCAGGTAACTGACTGGGTTATAATGAAAACAAACCAGCTTTAATGCAGCATACTGTGTAAACAAAGAATTTACTTGGCAGCGTAGATGACTGTGAGCTTACGAAAATAAATTACCTGTTGCTTTTGTCTGTTTTTTAAAGGTAGATCCTTCCTTTCCAAATTAAATGATCGGCCATGATAATTTCTCAAACTTAATGCATTAAGAGACAGAAAAAGTTATAAATGATATAGTTTATTTTTTTTCCATTGGAAATCATACCATATACCAAGTTGAGGCTGAGACCGTAAGGTGAAATGTGTGGAGTTCTTCAGACCAAACAGTGCCTGGGGACAGGCACACGTGAGCCAGGTGGATGTCCTGCCCTGCGGAGCCTGGCTTCACAGCCTGCTGAGCCCTGCTCCTGAAAGCCCTGGATTTCTCTTCTGGGTCCTGAGTCCTTTCCTAGCCCACAGCAAATATTTGGCTTTGCTTGGAATTACTCTGGAACTAGAAATTGTTGGTGCAATAATTATAAAACTGACACAATTGCTTTTTGCTGTGCAGTGCTATGTGAACTTTACTGGGCCTTTTTTACTCAGCATAGTCCCATGGATTTGGTCTTGAGTAGGTTTTTCATTCATCTTCAGTGGAGTTCCTCCTGTGCTCAACACCAGTGCCTTCCCTAAGTTAGGGCCATCATTTGCTGTTGCCTGAAGCCTGAGACTGTGCAGAACAAACTCCATCCTGTCACTTTATATCAGTTTCTATGTGATTTTTTTTTGTCTTCCTTTATCCACAGGAGATTTGCTTGGTTCTAGGCCAAGGCTCAGGCCTGTTATCATTGCTGCAGCCTCTGTTTCTCCCAGCTCTCCCTCCCTGTCTTCACAGCAGCCATCCAGGTCTCCTGTCCCTGTCTCCACCACAGTGCTTCATGTTCCCCTGCCCATCTGGCTCTGGCTGCTCAGGTCTGCCTTTCCCTCTGCTCACCCATCCTTTCCTACCTCAGTCTTTGCAGATGTTTGAATTCTGTCCTATGTCCCCAGGTGTCCAGCCCACCCACCATGTGCCAACACATTGGCTGGTACCTCACACTATTGCTCAGGTCTGTCTCAGTTTCAGCCGTTCTCTTGAGAGAGAACTGCAGTGACTCTTAAGACCCTCTCTCATGTTCTCCTGAGAATTTTCTTTGTAACTGAATGATAATTCACCATCATATCCTCATCTGGGGATTTTTACTATTTCCACATTATTCACTAGGAGGGGCCCATGTCCATGTCACTTGCTGCTGTCTTGCATGGATATCCTAGAGTCACCAGTGGACTGGCTGTATCTTCTCCTAATTCCTGCTTTCTTGGATAACTTATCCCTTCAACTGTCACCCATTTCTCTTCTTCTGGACATTTCTCAGGTGTAAATTTTGCTCATTCTCTGTTTCAGTAAGTGGACTACCTATTTACAGCCAACCTGACCTATGAACAACTTGCCTTATCACTAGAATTTTAGTTTAAACTAATGATCCAACTCATTAATTACAACTCAGATGATAACTTCTTGTATTTCTATATAGTTTCAGATACATTTCTAACCCACAAAGAGTTCTGGAATGAACATTACAACATCCTTTCCTGTATGGAGTTAATTGAAAAATTCTTGGGCAGTGTCTCTCTAAGGACACAGACCTTTGAAGGCTGAGAGAATTTGAAGGCAAGAGGAGCCTTTGATAGTTTGCATTACCATCAGCTCCTAGGAAAGAACTGAGTTTACATGTGTGTTTCTCAACTTGTTTGATTTATAATAGAACAGGCATAAACAGTGTGTCAGCCACCTCATTCCTCCTAGGACATGATAGGAATAGTCCTAGGCACTTTCATTGTCTCTCCCATGTCTCTATTTCACCCCCCTCTCTTTCTCTCCTGTATAGTTTTGAGTGCTTAGAGATAGCTCCCAGGACCTCAGGTGTGCCGGGCATCTTCCTCGCTTCCTGCACTCCCATCCATTTGTCCATCTCCTTTCCTTATTCCTTCCTTTCATTCTGGAGTCTGAGTGAGTAACAAAAAAGCAACAGTGAGCAGGAAAACAGACCTGGTCCTTGCCATCAGGGGCACACTTTGTCACTTCATGAAGCAGTAGTGCCGATATTCAATTATAAAATATAAATACTATGAGGGTGAGAGAGGAAGGAACTTCAGACTTGGAAAGCAGCAGAGGAGCTGAAGAGGGTGTAAGATGTTTCTCCAGATGTAAAATCAGCAGGTGTGGGAGTTGTTGGGAGACAGGGCTGAGGGGGGAAAGAAGCCTTGAGGAGGGTGCCTGGATTTCTGGCTTTAGTGAGCAGCAGCAATGGTCACTGGGGAGTCTCTTGTAGGGGACAAGGATTGAGGAAGGAAGAGCAAGAATGCAGTTTTGTCCATGCTAACCTTAAGGGCTTTCCTTCTGTCCATTTTTCCTGTAGGAATTTTCCCTGAATACTTGACCCTTTTCTCTGACACTGTAATCCCCAAGATTATAAGTAACTTTTTACTTCAGCCTATCGCTTCCTATTGGTACTTTTTAGCACTTAGCACCTGATGGCACTGTTTCCCTAATCTTGTGTGTTCTAAATGAGTACAGAAAGCTCTCCATGGGTACACAATGCATGATTACTGTTTTCCTTTATATAGCTGACGATACTCGGCAGGGCACAATGTTAAACAGTGCACAAATCTGGAACATCAGAATCACTAAGTTAGGAATTGTGATGCCTCCTGCCTTGTCTTTATTGGCCAAGATTGCCAAAACATTATTAAAACAGTTTGCAATGTATTAATTTATCAAATCTGTCCTGTTAAGGTGTCTTAAAACTGTCTTATTGCTATTTATACTTCAATAAAATAAAAAAATTAAAATTAAAATTCAGCAATAAAAAAAATAAAATAAAAAAAGAATTACTAAGGTATTTTCTTGAGAACAATTTAACTCTGGATTAATTCTTAAGCTACAAAAATTTACCAGACAACAAGGCAATAGTAGCAAGTGAGTGAGTTTACTAACAGAAAGTGTATAGTCCAGTGTACTAACAGAATAATTCCCCTACCTGGAACCATTTTCTAAGTTGTGAAATGCCTACTACTTACCATGATAGACTATTTAACTGAACAAGTGAAACATAGGGCAGATGGATCTTCCAGAGTTTTTTAGTGCTTTATAAAACTAAAATTTTACTCCTTGAGAGTTTTTCAGTACATTATAAAACATCATCTATGCCTGTGTCTTTAGTAGAATTTTATAACCTTTTTCATACTGTTTCTCAAGTTAGCTTCACAGGTTTCAGTATTGGAAAATCAGAACGTAGTTTACCCAGTTGTTTAAATGTAATATATTTAATGATGGAGATACAACCCTGTGTGTTTATAACTGAAATAAATCTGTACTAGAGGTATGCTGCTCAGAGGCCGAAGGGCATAATGGAACGGCATAGTAGCTATTCACATTTGAGGAGCTGGCACTAAGATCATCTTGATGTGCCAGGAGAATGACATTCAAGGTGTCAGGTGGCCGGAGTCCTCGTGGGCATCTGAGAACATGATAAAGTGCTGGTCTAATGTAATGGATCCTTTACGAATGATAATGCAGTACTAGCAATGGGGGAGTAAAGTAGGGCAAGCTGAGTGAGCTCAGGAGACCTCCAGAGTCTTGATTTAATGAGTGGTGAGAAGCTCTAGCCAGTCTCTAGAAAGACCTATCTGCTCTGAAGTGTTGTGTGTGGGACTCAGTAACTGAGATAAAAGTTTTTCTAGTTTTCCAATCTTTATCTGGTTTATTGGTTATCCAGCAAGTATTTACTGGATCCCCTTTTTAGAGTTCTTGGATATTTTAGGCATGGACTTTTATAGCAATGTATGTTATTTTTCATCTTCCTGGCTTGCTTCCCTCAAATGCCAATATTTCAAAGGTAATATTTTCTCCCACCTCATGCTCACCTAAGTGAGTTCCCATGTTCTAGAACACCTTAGACCCACCTCACCACATGGTTTTCCTCTATAAAGTCCCTGGAAGAGACAGCTTCCTGGGGCCAAACCACTTCGGTCCCCCTTCTGTCCCTCTCTTGGACAGTAAATATAATCTGCTAATTAAAAAGATAATGTGAAGAATGTACTAGTACTCAGAAAAATACTATAATAAACTTGCCTTAGACAGTTGTAAAATCATCTCTCAGTATTCTAAAGGTGTTTAGTTGAACCGTTTATCTGAAGATATGTTTTTCCATTTATGTTCGCTAAGAATGTCTACTTATTTTACATTATTTCTATTTGAGCAACTTTTTAGTTACATAAAAGTCCATCATCATTAGTTCATATTTAATACCTGAATCTAAGATTTCCTTATTGTAATAATACATTGTGTACTAGCCAGAGCCATCACTTCATTTGAGAAAAGATAAATGCTCACAGGTGCCTGTCATAGTGATTTTTACAGTGAAAAGGTATAATTTACAAACTTACCCTGTACTAACTTGACCCGTTCAGGGTCATTCCTTTAATCCACTCATTTGGACAAAATGGTCTGGTCCATGGTTTGTCATCAAAAGACTTTTGAGTGGTGGTGTTGTGGTCATGACAGCTGAAGAGGGATAATGCAGAAGGTTGCCTCTCCTGCTTTTCTAGCCGAGTGGCAGGCTCATTATGCACATGGCACACGGGATCTTGTTCAGACTCAGTAGTCTCCTTGCACTGATAGTGCTCTGGGATGTCCTGGATTCTCTTCATCCATAATACTTTACTTGCCATGGGGCATGCTGTCTTGGTTACAGGATCTGAGAGAAAGGCAGGTGGCTTTACGTTCTGTCTCACTGAAACTCAATTCTTTCCATACCTGTAGCTGTTGGGATGTCAGAACCTTTATATCACTGAGAGCCTCTTGTACAACATGTATGCAGAATCCTAAGTTGTAGGTTATGTTTGTGGCCCAGTAGCTGGCTTAAATACATCCCTTCTATGGCTTAGGGAGTTAGTTCATAAAACTGAGATCCTGGGACAGGCTGAAGATCAGTGGTACAGACGTAGCTAGAAAGGTGATTTATGGGAGTCACTAAGGACTCAGGACATGAGAGAACCTATAACATCCTGTAACTCAGTGGTTTCCCAAATGTTCTGTTCAAGGAGATTATGGGGCCGCAGAGGAAAGCGATCAATGGTGTAGAGTATCACATGGAGAGAAAACATTCTCTTAGGCTTTCACAGAGAGCAGCTTGGTCAAGCAATACTATGACTCATCCATATAGCTGACACTGACAAAGGAACTACAGACTGCAGTATAGGGTTTCAGGGTAAATCCTGAGTGGATTTAACTGGCCTTGTCAGACACAAAAGTTACATTTCTTGTTATATAAGTCTTGCTTTATCTTGATCTTAACCATCCAGCAGAAAAGTATAAAACCAAGGTATTAAAAGTAAAGCCATATTAATATTCTGAGCTGTGGAAGGCTCAAGTCAACAACTTCTGACATTGCCAGTCCTATGGATAACTGGACTGTGTTGGATTATATTGCTGAAATCATGCACCTACAATATTAAAATAGCAATGGAATACCCATATCTGACAACACTAAACAAAAAAAGGGGTTACAAAGGAAGGACCATTTTGCATCTGTATATACAAAAATAGAATAGATATACAGCTACTTTCTCTTAATTCAATGACAAGAAAGATTTGTACTAATAGTGTTTGGAAAAAATAAGATACATAAAAGCTACACTCTCTTAATTTACTGATAAGAGACATCTGCTATAATAATCTCTATAAGTATAATATCATGTATGCACCTTTTACGATACCAAAACATTATGAAAAAAGTTTGTAATGTATTGATTTATCTAATCCATTTTGTTAAGGTGTCTTAAAACTGTCTCATTAATATTTGTACTTCAATAAAATAAATAAAATAAAATAATGGTGTTTGGACAAGATATCATGTCTGCATCTTATAGTGTGAATAACTACTATAAACACAATAATATGCAATGTGTGTCAATTATTGTGACTGTCCTACTAACCTGTTCTGAAACTGTCTCATTGCTATTTCTCAATAAAATTAATTTTTATAAAAGGTGATTTAGGGGAATACAGTTTCATCATTAGCTCTTGGAGTGGAAAACTCATTTGTTCAATGACTTTGTTGACTTCCTATCCTGTTTTCATTCTAATACTAGTGCTGGGCATTCCTGGTGAATAAAATGGACAAAAGGACTGTCCTAATAAGGCATCCATTCTAGAGGGGAAGAAAATAGTATACACAACAGAAATGACAGTTATACTCTGTGGTGAGTAACACAGCCAGTAAGTAGGTTGAGGTGAGGTGTGCAGGGTGGGGAGGAAGAGACCTGGAGATGAGGGAGCCTCAGTGAGAAGGTGCACTTGGTGTGCTGCAGAGGGTCCACATTCTGGAGATGGAGAAGGATAAGCCAGGGACTCCAAAGAGTAGGAAAAGGCAGATGTGTAGGGACAGTGACATCGATGTTATTGGTAAAGTGCATGGGTGGGGGAAGGTCACAGAGGAGACCTTACGTTCAAATTTAGATTTATTAGAAATGAACATTCCTGAAACAGGCCCTTTAAAAAAAATTAAAGGAAGTAAAATTTAGAATTAAAACCAAAAAAAGTACAAGTGATACAGATTTTCAATTAAAGTAATATGAATTTCATAGTATTTGTTGTAAAACATGGTGTTGTCTTCCAAACAGTTATTCATATTACCAGATATATGCATGTAAAATTGGAAGAAGATAGAAAACAAGAAAGAAATTTATATGAAGTTAAGAAGAGAAAAAGCACAATTGAAAAAGGAGATGAAACAAATTAAAGCACTACTGCTTCTTTTCATAAACCAGCAGAAATGCACAGTACAGTTATTAAAAGCATCCTGCCTAATTCCATAGAATTAATTCATTTTTCCCTCTTCTTTGTACTTCTCCTCAAATGAATAACTCTTTCATTTTGAGTAAGTTCATTCCCTATTACCAGTGTCTATTATGACCTTCAGATTCCATTTTTCTCTTTCAGATTCTCACACTGAGGAGACAATTTGATATTGGAACATTCAGGTCAATTTATTTTACTGAAGAGTATGATTTCTAGTTGCATCTATTTACTGAAGAAAAGACACAGATTTATCCTGTTTTATAGCTGAATAATACTCCAATGTGTAGAAACACCACATATTCCTTATCCATTCTTCAGTTGATGGGTATTTGGGTTGTTTCCAGGATTTAGCTACATGACTTGAAATAATACTATAAAGCTACCATTATAAAATCAGAGGGACCGGGAGATGGCTCAGTAGAATAAGAGTTTCCTTGGTAAGTGCAAGGGCCTGAGTTCAATCCCCAGTTCTTCCAAAAAATAAAAATAAAATAAAATCAGCATGGTACTGACAAAGAGACAGACCCAAGGTGGGTTGCAGGGCGTACACATCAGGGGTACACATCAGGCTGTACACAAGATACAGATACAACTGCAAACACACTCAGCCAACTTATGTTTGATAAAAGAGCCAAATAGGCTCAGTGAAAGAAAGACAGCCTCTTTAATAAATGTTGCTAGGAAAACTGGCTTTCCACATGCTAAAGGCTAAAACTAAATCCACACTTATCACTGTGCACAAAGCTTCAGTGAAAATGGATCAAAGATTTAAATATTAAGCAGAAACACTAAATCTTCTGGAGGAAAATGTAGGTAGAAATCATAAAGACATGAGGTAGGTAGAGAGTTCATGAACAAAAACACAAACTGCATAGGAAATACTTCAAAGAACCCACAACTGGAAATCTCACCTTTCTGAAAAGTTTCTGCACTTCAAAGCACATCTCCAGCAGAGTAAAATGAAAAGAAATGGACCTTGTTCATGAATCTGTTAGTAACTGTTAGGCCAAATGAAAGGCGATAGTCTTAACCTTGAGTAGCCAGTCTGTATTTATGACCCTGAATAACTGTAGGCAGAAGCTAACATCATGTTGCAAAAGCATTTTATTAAATTCAAATCATGGGCCAGTGAGATATCTCATCAGATTAAAGCACCTTCTTAGACAAGCACAGAGATCATGCTTTGTTGCCCAGCACCACACTCTGCACCAGCCCCGCCCCCAGGGCAGGCTGACCTGGCCAGAGTCCAGCTGTACTCATGTACACCTGTAAGCCCAGTGCTGGGGAGGCTGAAATCAGGAGGATCACTATGAATCTGAGCTTCATAGTGAGACCCTGTAACCACCAAATACATTTAAAAACTTAAAAATAAATACATAAATAAAAAATGAATAAATAAATTCAAATTACATGACTACCTTGTTGCCAGACAGTTATCAATAAGAGGAGTAGAAAAGGTTAAAAGTTTGCAGCACTAACATTTGAGAAGATGAATAATTTAAAGATAGTGAGGTCATGAATTTTTAAAAAGAACTCTTTTGATTAGAGATTCATGATTTTCATTTTACAGCACAGTACAGCTGGCTGCCGTACATTCCTGCATGACTTTGTCCAAGTACAATTATGCCCAGCACATGAATGCCTTGATGTGCAGACTTATGACTGCTTCTTGTGCCTAAACCATTAAGGTTTAATGAATTCAACTCCAGAATAAGTGGTCACAGATGACTCATAATGCTGCTGCCTACTTCTGGTGAAAACGACCATCAGCAAGAGAACTGCCCCCAGTGGTCCCACTAATCTTCACAGTTGATTTCCTAACCATTTCTGTGTCTGTAAGAGATCAGAAGTACACATCGCATGGCTGGTGGGTGAAGCATGAGATAATTGCTCAAATACCACAGGAGATCTGATGATGACAAAGTAGAACTCTGTCACTCTTGACATTTTATTTTTAAATTCATGGTGTCAGGAGGGTACAAGTAATATAAGCTTCTCATTTTGGATGGAATTATACATCTATAAGTCTAATTTCTTCTTTAAGAAAGAAATGCCAAAAGTTGCTTATAATATTATGATCACATCATTTAACTACTGAGCAGAGAACAGTATTCACCAAGAGGCTTGCCTGATGGAGCTTTAGACAGCAACCTAACCATAAAAACAGGACCCTGATGTGGGCATAGAGACTTAACAGCCTAGTAAGGACTCAGGTGCCCATCTGACCCAGCCACTAGCCAGTGTCGAGAAGCCCCAGTCAAATATGCTGCCAGCCAAGCTCTCTAATCTCTTTAAACCCTTGGAGACACAATCTACTCATGTCTCTCCAGAGGTTGATGTCCTTCACTGCCTCCCAGATAATTCTCCAGCACCCCCATGACTTACACATCCCTTCATAATCTGGGAGTTGTCTCCAGCCCCTTTCCTTCAGTTGTTACCAGAAATGTGGGATGCTGCCTTTCTCAGTCTGAAGCATGCAGAAGGACCAAGGCCCTCCTTTGACCTCAGGTCTCCTTGTCCCTGGTATGCTGCTCCTCATTAACCTTGTCTACTCGAGTGAGCTAACTGCTGTAGT